>JAADYF010000979.1:0-11064 GCA_023338175.1 Phytopythium delawarense | reverse complement strand
CAGCGTGCTCGTCAAGCTGGCTGGCCCGCGAGGCGTCGAGCTCAAGGTGTCCAACCCGGAGCAGTACAAGTTCCGTCCGCGCGAGATGCTGCGCGAGATCGTCGACACGATGCTGCACTTCGCCGAGTACCCGAGCTTCGTGGAGGCGGTGGCCGTCAACGGCTACTACGACGAGAGCGTGTTTGCCAAGTGTGCGCACATTGTGAAGCGCCTGCAGTTGTTGGACGGCAGTAGCAGCGGCGACGGCAGCGCGGATGCCACCAGCGGCGATGCCACCGCTAACGGGTCCGCGCGCTTCGAAGCGTTCGTCAAGTCGGTGGCAGTCGCGGCGCAGTTGGCCGACGAGGTCGAGGCGCTGCAGGCCCAGGCGACTCTCCGCGCGCTTCCGCATCCGGTTCGCCGTCCGGATCGCCGTCCGACTCGCTTCCCGCAGCGACTGCCAAGCGCAGGAGATTCGTCCGCGCCGACCCGCGCTCGGACCAGCGACTCATCATGACTCACACGAAGATGCATGACCAAGCCGCCACGGGCTCCTCCTCCACGCTGTCGCTCGGCGTGACAGGTTCCTCCGGCCTTCGCCTGTCGCCGCCGGCTGATGTCTGATACCGTCCAGCGCTTGCTGCTTGCGGTGCAACCGTCCAACTCGCGGCCGCTGATGTGGATTCCTTGGCAGTTGGGTGCGCTCGGTGCGCTTCGGTGCCGCTTCTCACGACCAGGACAGTTCGATGGCGAGTGGAAGCAGCTCATGACGAAGGCGCATCAACGCAGGGCTCGACGAGATGGACGGCGGAGCAGGAGGCATGAACAGCACCACGCCCAGTCACGAGTAAATTCCTTCCTGGCGGATCCGCACGGCGCGCGCCGAGTCGTCCAGCCGCCGGTGTCTCCTCGACCCGAGCCGCTTGTCCTCGTCCAAGCCGCTCCGGTCGCTCATATCGCTCATGTCGCTGTACACGCCGCTGAGCGTCCACTTGGCGTCCTCGAACTCGTCCACCGCGTCCGCGTCCGGGCTGTAGCTGTTCTCCACCGTTGCTGGCCTCTTCCGCTCGAGCAACGCCGGCTGGAGGCGTCCTAGATGGTACGTGAGCTCGACGGCACTAGGACGTTCGTGAGGTGACACGGAGAGGCACCGACTTGCGAGAGCCAGGATCGCTGGCGGGCACTCGGACGAGAACGCCGGGCGCTTGCGTCCCATCGCGACGAGCTGCAGGATCTCGCCCTCTTCGACCTTGCCGCCCGCGGGGTGCTCCGCGTTCCAGTACGGGAAGTCGTCCGTGTCGATCTCCGACAGCACGACGCCGAACGAGAAGATGTCGGCGCGCTCGTCGTAGTCCTCGCCCAGCAGCACCTCGGGCGCGATCCAGAAGTTGGTGCCCATGCCCGCGGTCATCATCTGGTTGGTCTCGTCCGGCCGCTCGCGGGAGATGCCGAAGTCGCCCAGCTTGGCGTCCAGATCCGACGTGAGCAGCACGTTCTTGGACTTGAGGTCGCGGTGCACCACCGGCGGCGACCGGGAGTGCAGATACGCAAGCGCCTGCGCGACGTGAAGAGCGATCTTGAGCTTGGCACCCGACCACGTCAGCGCCTCGCCTTCATCGACGGCCCCCTCCGTCGCGTCTTGCTCTTCGCGGGACGATGTCGACCCCGTGTGCGAGTGGTTGAACCGCCTCGCGTGGTGGTGGTACAGCACGTCGCGCAAGTCGCCGCCCTCCATCAGCTCGGTGATCGCGGCAATGTCCATCAGCGACGTGGCCTCCCACGCGACGCCCACGAACTCGACGATCCGGTCGTGCTGCAGCCGTGCCATCAGCGAGATCTCCCGCACGAACAGGTCGAGCTGGTGGAACTCGACGCCCATGTCCGCGCGCATCTTCTTGACCGCCACGCGCCGCCCGTGCAGCTCGCCGGCAAACACGAGCCCGAAGCCGCCGCGGCTCAGGCACTTGGTGAGCTTGATGTCGCGGTAGTCGACGCGGCGTGCCGCCATCTGCGGCTCGCGCATCAGCAGCGCCTGGGCCGCGGCGTTCTCACCGCGCGTCATCGTTCCCATTGCCGACGATTGTCCGTTGAATCGAGCCTCGCGCTGCCGCTGCTCAGTGTTGTAGCGCCGCCGCTGCCACACCAGGACGCCCAGGAGCGCCACAACGAGCAATGCGCCAGTGATAGCCGAGTACTCGAGCATAGCCCTTGTCGAGTCTGCTTGGACACAGCAACTCTGTCAGTAAGCCGGTCAATCACACTGCTCATAGTTGTTAATGCCATCAACTCGCACTTGTGGAAGCCGAGATAGTAGAGTCGTCGTCGCTGGCGACGCAAAAGCTGACGTCGTGGGCGGTCTTCCACTGGCCTTGGGGGCAACCATACGTAGATTTATCAGGCGTATCGGCCACGAGCTCGTCGAGGCCCTTGATGAGCTTGAAGATGGAGCTGCTTACGTTCCAGTCGCTCACTGGGTTGCCTTGCACGTATCTGTCGTCGACAATCAGTCTGGTTTAGTTCGTGAGCACTTGGGCCAGGGTCATCAAGGTCGACGCACAGTTTGCGGAGTGTCTTGATATTCAGTGTGGAGCTCGGGAATACCGTCAAGCTGTTGAAAGAGATGTTGCTGCGGACCACACCGAGTTAGAAGTCGTCTGGCGAGCCTGGCGATGAGCGTGGACTCGGTCGAGCGCGTAACGTACAATTGCTCGAGGACGCAGAGCGTGTAGGAGCACGTGAGGCTCGAGACGGTCGACCCGGCGTACGGCTTCACGAGCTGGTTCAGCGACAAATCACTGCCAAATCGCACGGTCGTCGTGAGCCTCCGCATGGTCTTCATTGGAACGGCAGTTGCCCCCACTTACACAGTCTTGAGGCTGCCCAGGCCCGTGGCAAAATCGTATCCGAACGACGAAATGTTGCAATCGCGGAGGGTCCTGCATCGCAAGCGCGTTGGAATACGCTGGAGTTGGGAGCAGTGACTGCCGTGGTAAACGTACAAGTTGGTCGCAGACGACGGGATCATCGACTTGGCGGAGATCGTCGTCTGGTACAGGTCGATGTTGGAGAACTCGCTGCCGGGGCGGTCGCATGCGAAGCAGCCACAACTCGTCAGCGTGTTCTTGGGCGTGCAAGACGCGATGTGAACGTACATGACAGTCACATTCACTGACGTCCCGGCCGCCTGCACAATTGGCGACAAGTTGCCGACGCCTGATCGGTCCTCCGGCACGAGCGTGAGCGTCACGGGCGAGCTACCGACGCCCACGAACCGCCTGCCACCGTCAATCACTCGCCGTCGTCAGTGTCGCTCGAGGTGCATCATCAACCATAGGGAGTCGTACAGCGAGAGCAGCGTCGAGGGCACCCAGAGCGACCGGATCGCGTCGATCTCGAGCACCTCTGTCACCGCCTGCGCGACCGGCAGCGCGTCTCTACTGGCCGCTTCGCTCGACGCCTTGGGCCGGACGTGGAACGCCCAGTCCTCCGAGTCGCTCGACAGCCCCGTGAGGCACGTGCACGAGCCGTTGACGGCCGTGAAGACGTCCGGGCAGGCTCCGTTGGGCGGCAGCACGGACGACCGCGTCTGCAGCGCCGGGAGCCCGCCGCAGACGAGGAACTCGTTCCCGAGCGCCGCGCGGTCGGCGCTGGCGCCCGCCACGAGCTGCGTCTCGCCGTCCAAGAAGTTGTCCGTGAACCACTCCTGCAGCGTCGAGGTGGCGGTCGCGTCCGCACCTACAGCAGCCGTCGACGCAACTATAACGAGCGCCGCCAGCAGAGCGAACACCATCATCGCGGACGCTCGTCCACCGTCCGCCGTCCTTCGGCCGGCTCGCACTCGTTCCGCGCGTCGCCGACTGCCTCAACTCGGCGGACGAAAGGCGAGTCGATCCTCGCCGTTTCGAGCGTCAACTGGAGCCGCCGACCACCGCTGTCGACGGCGCGCTCTCTGGTTCAGCGCGTGGCGCCAGCGCGACTTGCCAGATTTCTTTCCGCTTCCGCCGTGTCTGGTCCGACACCGCTTGCGTCTCCCAGCGGACGGCGGCGGGCGAGCGACAGGCTCCGCCACGGCGCCACGGCCAGGACTCACTTGTCTTCATGCCATTCCGTCGCTCGCGCACGGACCCACCGTGGGCGTCGGCAGTCGCATGCAGCCAGCTGCAAAGATGGACGTGGGTTGAGGATGCCGAATTTCATCAAGCACTGATATTATTGAAGATGTACCCCTGATCGAACTGATTCAAGCCCGAAATATCACAAGTTGCCGTCGTTTAGTAACTTAAACAAGTATACCGATTTGGACGAGCAGCTCACTTGGCCACTTCCAGCCTGCTTCACCATGCTGGTCGTGAGCGTCCACCGAGTGCTGGCAGCGCGCGCACCGGGCGTGGAGGCGATCCCCCAGGCCGTGGACGCCATCCGACGCTGTCTGTTCCCCGTCATGGCGTCTGTGATCTCGTCCGTGCTCGAGAACGGGCGGTGAGACCTCGCGTGGCTCCTGTTCTCGTTCCTCAAAACCAACGCGCGCGTGCACTTCCTCGACAAGCGGCGGCGCGCGCGGCTGGTGGCGACCACAGCCATCCGCGTCAACGACGTGGCGTTCGCCGAGCGCACCTTCGGCGCCTTCTACTGCGACGTGGACGACGACATGCTGCGCGAGGTGGTGCGCGGCGGCCACGTCGAGGCGCTGCGCTGGCTGCATGCCAAGCTTCCGCACACCCAGGACGCTAGCGCGACCGAGCTGTCGCCCGCAGACCTACCCGGCCTCATCTCGCGGTACCTACTCGCCATACCAGCCGGCGCTGGCGATCTTGTCATGCTGCAGACGCTGCTGGAGATGCTGGCGGCTCAATGCACCTCACCAGCGAGCACGGCGTGGTTACGATCCATTGCGGACCTTGCTGCGCGAACGGCTGCGCAGTATGGACACGACGACATCATCGATTGGCTTCGACCACGCTTTGAGATGCCTCCGCAGTGGGAGCTTGAGGACGAGGTGCACGCGGGCCCGCCCGCATGCGATGCGCCAGTTCAGACCGACGGCGAGGCGGACACGAGCCTGCCATGGTGCTCTCACTGCAGAGGATCCCGCCGACCGAACCACTGCTACTCCGCCGTCAAGATGATCCACGCCGCTGGGCTTGGCCGCCTTCAGGACGTGATCTGGTTCCACAACAACCGATCGGGCCACGGGAACTCGTCGAAGGCGATGGATGCCGCGGCGGCAGGAGGACATATCGAGGTCGTCAAGTGGCTTCACGAGAACCGCCGCGAAAAATGCCGGCCAAACGCCATGAACGATGCGGCCACGAACGGCCATCTTGAAGTCGTGCAGTTTCTTCATCAGCATCGACCTGAGGGCTGCACGGAGAAGGCCATGAGCGGCGCTGCCAAGAACGGGCACTTGGCAGTCGTCCAGTTCCTCCATGAGCACCAACTGCAAGGGATCACGACGAAAGCGATCGACGGGGCTGCAGTCCATGGCCACTTGGCTGTCGTCAGGTGGCTGCTTCTCAACGCTTCAGCAGCCGTTCACGATGAAGTCATTCAAGACGACAGAGCCATAGTCGTGGTCCGAGCAGCAACAAATGGACATCTTGAGGTGTTCAAGTTCCTGTACGCCAATGGTGTGAACGGTGTTACACCAACGAGGGACCCACTCACCCAAGCGGCGAGATGTGGCCATGAGGCAGTTGTACGTTGGCTACTTGATTATCGACGCGACGAATGCTGCTCCATCGTCAACTCTAGTGCGATCGTCGGGACCAGAGCGCCTCGAGCAGCCCCCGGCGTGCTGTTGGCGTTGGAGAGCGCCGCCTCCGAGGGTCATTTCGCGATTGCCCAGCTATTGGGGAATTATCTACCGGCCGAAGCAACACTGAAAGGGACGGGGAGGGAGTCCAGGAGTTCACTGCGCGCTGCTTTCATCGGAGCAGCCGGGAGTGGGCATCTGACGGTCGCCAAGTGGCTCTTCCGTCGTGGGAGCGTGAGTTGGTCGGCTGAAGTGAAGACCGAAGCGGTGATCGAAGCACTCTGTCGTGCTGTTTCCAACTGCCATGTTGCGGTTTGTCGCTGGCTCTGCGGCTTCCTCGAACTCTCTGGTGTCTCCATACACGAGGCACTCAGCACAAATGCAATCGCCAACGCGTTTCCACATGCCGCGACAATGGCAGACTTCGACATGCTCGAGTGGCTTCGTGCGGATGAGCGCGTTGATGTCATCGGCGCAGTGAGAGGAGCAGCCGTCTATGGCGAACTGGAGATGCTTCAATGGCTCGTGGGTGAGAAACCGCGAGAGATCGAAGGGGCGACCTCGCAGACACCGCAGACACTTCACCGATCTGGGTACCCACTCCGGAAGAGTGCATGGACCTTAGTGAGGATCTCTGCAGCTTCGAGACCATGCCGAGGTATTCGCGCGTGCAGAAGTGGCTCATTGGGCAGGCAACCGCGTCTAGTCCTCTATGAGAGGCGTTTGCTGTCGCCACGGAGACCGAAGATGGAGGCTCTTGCTTGTAAAACGTTCATTAATGTAGTTCAGATGCAAATGTACACACAAAGTCGTGAATGCGCTCGCTACCGCACACTCCTCGACCCGCACTCGACTTAAATACTCCAACGCCGGCAGACAGACTCAGTAGAGGATCCACTTGTACTCCGCCTGACTGCCGCTCTTCTGCTCCTCGGTGTCGCTGCCGTTGCTGCGCTCCGTGGTCGACGTCTCACGCACCACCGAGGTCTGCTGTTGCTGAGAAGCAGTCGCGTTGTCCGGGCGACCCGCCACTGTTCTCGTCGTCGTCGTTGTTGTCTGACGCCCGGTGCGAGGAGGCAGCGCCCGCGTCGAAGACGTCACGGTGCGGGTCACCACCGTCCCTGGGGCCCCAGCCACTGACGGCCGCGGAGGAATGACCACCTCGCGAGGGTCGCCCGTCACAACCACGCGCGACGACGTCACCTCCCTTCTCGCGGGCGGCTTGACCGCTCCGGACACGGTGCTCGTGGTGATGGTGGTCTTGGTGACGGTGGTGGTTCCACCGGCAGCGGCCGGTCGCACCGTCGGAGGCGAAGACATGGTAGGGCGACCGCTGCCGCTGCGAGACAGCGCGCTCTGGACCCTCGAGTAGCTCGCGCGGTTGACCGGGTACTCGATTGACGGCATGCTCGAGCGCGTCGTGATGATGTACGTCGACTCGCGACTGGGAGCCGCAGTCCCCGCCGCCATGGTCGTGGTCGTCGTGCTTTCACTGGCGCTGCCCTCGCGCTCAAGCCTCTGCAGCAGTTCAACGAGCTCCGCTGCGCTCGGGCGGTCGCTGGGCTCAGCTTGGAGGCAGCGAGCGGCAAGAGAGAGCACCGACGCGGGGCAGTCGGAACTGAAGGCCGGGCGGCGGTCGCCGGAAGCCACCTGGCGCAAGATTTCGTTCTCCTGCGCCTTGCCCTGCGGCGGGTTGCTCGCGTTCCAGTACGGGTAGTCGTCCGTGTCGAGCTCCGAGAGCACGACGCCGAACGAGTAAATGTCGGCGCGCTCGTCGTAGTCGCGGCCCATGAGCACCTCCGGGGCGATCCAGAAGGACGTCCCGATGCCTGCCGTCATCATCTGCATGGCCTCATCCGGCCTCTCGCGAGCGATGCCGAAGTCGCTCAGCTTGGCCTCCATCTCGACGTTCAGCAGCACGTTCTTGGCCTTCAGGTCGCGGTGCACCACCGCAGGCGTGCGCGAGTGCAGGTACTCGAGCGCCTGCGCCACATGCAGCGCGATGCGCATCTTGTGCGCCTCCCAAGTGAGGCGGTAGCCACGGCGCTTGAAGCCGCGGGTCACGTTGCGCAGGTCGCCGCGCTCCATGAGCTCCGTCACAGCCGCCAGGTCCGCCAGTGACGTCTCCCACGAGACGCCGATGAACTCGACGATGCGCGGGTGGTGCAGCGTCGCGATGAGCGAAATCTCACGGATGAACTGCTCGATCTGCTCCGTCTCGACCGTGCGGTCGTTGCGGATCTTCTTGACGGCCACCTGCCGGCTGCGCAGGTCGCCCACAAACACCAGTCCGAAGCCGCCGCGGCTGATGCAGCGACCCAGCTTGAGGTCGGACCCAGGGATGCGAGTCGCAGCGAGCTGCGGGTTGCTCAGCAGCCGCGCCTTGAGCGCGTCGTGCGTGTAGTCTTCATCGTTGTTGTTGTTGTTGTTGTTGTTGTTGTTGTTGTTGTTGTTGTTGGAGTTCTTGCGAGAGAACGCCGCCATCGCGGCCACCATCGCGCCGCCAGCACCAGCTACAGTGACACCAGCAGCAGGGACAGCAGCACCTGAGGCGGGGCCTTCGACAGAACCAGCGCCAACGCCAGCGCCAGGGGCAATCGCCTGGTTGGACGATGCGCGCATCGCCGCCGCCACGGCCGGGCTGGGGGCGAAGGCTGCGTTGGCATCGCCCACGGGGGTGTTGGCGACGTCCGAGTGCCGACGCGACCGGTGTGATCGGCGCTGCCAGACCAGCACGAGCAGCAGGAGCAGCACCAGCACCACGCCGCCGATCACCCAGTACACGAGGTATGGCAGTCCGCCGCCGCCGGAGTCGCTGCCGTCGCTGCCAACTGGAGAGGGAGTGTCCGCCGCCTGAGTGCTCGCCCCCAGGACGCAGAACTTGACGCCGTGCGCAGTCTCCCAAGCGCCGTCTGCACACGAAGCTCCGGCAGGAGCCGCGTCGGCAGTGAACGCCGCAAGCGCCTGGATCTCGGCGAACTCAGACTCGGTAACATTCCAGTCCGTGATGAGGTTGCTGTGCAGGTACCTGCGCCAGAATGAAAGCGTCAATGGCGGTGATCAACCACTCTATCGTCCAAGATGACGCAGCACGTACAGCTTGGTGAGGGCGGATGAGTTGAGCACGGCGGAGGGCAGTTCCGTGAGCGCGTTGTGCGAGAGGTTGCTGCAGGAGGATACATCATCGTAGCAAGGTTAGTTGAGTGGTAGATGGATCAGTGCGGCATGGGCTGTGGAGTGGACGTACTATTCCTCGACAGCACCGCCAGCGTACGCAGTCTCGAGGTTGTTGACGGACAGATCACTGCGGAGGACAGATCCGGGGTGAGACTCGGCGCGATGGTCGTCAGACACTCCAGATCAAGCACTTACAGAATGCGGACAGCGTCGAAGGCCGCAAAGGCAGTGCTGAGCGTTGAAAGATTGCAGTTGCGCATTGTGCTGCAGGAGGCAGAGCGATGGGATGAAGTTAGCACCAAGACATCAGCCAAGAGAAAGACGCGAGTGCTCGTAAACGTACACGCTGGTGGCGGTCGCGGGCAGGAAGCCAGTCGCTGAGGCAGCGATGGAGTGCAAGTCGACGTTGTAGATCTCACTGCTCGGACAAGAGTTCACAGCAAGCTCGTCAGAAGACAGAACACACATTGCAACGATCGTAGACAGAGTAACTCACACAGTGGAGACATTGAGCGAAGTCGAGTTGCTGCTCTGGACGAGCGGGAGTGCGGTCCCAGTGGCCACGCGGTTCTCCGGCACGAATGCAAGCGCGGCGGGGGCGGATCCGGATCCGACAATCGTCCTAAACAGGCAAACACGTCAGTTGAGTGCCAGTAAACCCCACAACAGTCAAGAGGGGGTGACTTACAGGGTGTGGAGCGCGGAGGAGACCCAAAACGACCGGATGGTGGTCACTTTGAGCACGTCAGACGACGTCAGCGTGAGCGGGAACGCCTCGCTCTCGTCGGTCTTCTCGCTCACGACGAACTGCCAGCTCTCCGCACTCTCGTCGTAGCCCGACAGGCACGTGCACGACGCGTTGACAGACGTCAGGATGTCAGGGCACCCGCCGTTCGGCTCGACCGCCGATGAGCGTGAGATGAGCGCCGGCTCCCCTCCGCAGATCTGGTAGCTGTCACCGAGGGCGACGAGCGCACCCTTGGCACCCACCATGAGCTGCGTCTCGCCGTCCTTCACGTTCGCGAGGAACCAGCTCCGAAGTGCCAGTGCGGCAGCCTCATCGTCATCGGAAGATGTCGATGAGGAGGCAGTAGCAGTCGGCTTGGAGGTGGTTCGGGAAGGCGTGGTGGTCGTCGGTACAGTAGTCGATGCGGGACTAGTCGTCACACCACTTGTCGTCTCGGTGGAGGTGCTGCTGCTGGTGGTTGAACCAGTTGCGGCACCCGCCGCCACAGCCGTTCCACTGGTCGTCGTGCTGGTGGTCGCGCCTGTGTTCTCCGTCGATGTGGTGCTGGAGGTGGTGCCACTGGTTGAATCAGTTGCAGCGCCTGCCGCCACATCCGTTCCACTGGTTGTCGTACTAGTGGCCGCGCCTGTGTTCTCCGTCGATGTGCTGGTGGACGTAGTGGAGGTGGCATCCATGACGGTCGCGCTCTCAGACGCCGTCGTTGTCGTTGAAGAAGACGAGGCTGATGCCTCATTTGATGTCGTAGAAGTCGTGATGTTTGTTGAAGCACCGCCGTCGCCTGCCGGGACAACAGCAGCAACAGCGTCGGCAGCTGCCGGGTCGGTTGATGTGGTCGAAGTCGTCGAGGTACTCGTCATGCTGCTGTCAGTTGAGGAAGCAGTCGTGGTAGTGCTCGCACTGGAGCTCGAGTAGATCTCCGATGATGTCGTCGACGATGTAGTCGTCGTAGTGGCGGAGTTGTCCGGGCCAGTAGAAGTGTACGTCGTGGAGACTGAGGTCGTAGCCGCCGCTACTTCGTTCGCAGTCGTGGTAGACGCACTCGAACTCTCAGATGTCGTCGTCTCGGAAGCCTCTGTTGTTGCCGTCGTTGTCGTCGTCGCCGCCACCGTTGGCTGCGCAGTTGACACGGGGGCCTCCGACGGTCCTGACGTCGTCGCGGCTTCATTCGTCGCAGCAGGGACCGTCGTCACAACAGGTGCCGTCGTTTCTACGGGCGAAGTTGTCGATGACGTGGACGTCACTGACGGCGTTGATGATGGAACCTCGCTCGGCGTTGCGCTGGGGACCGCACTAGGCGTCGCGCTTGGGACCGCCGGCGGTGTCGCACTCGGCGACGCGCTCGGCGTTGATGTGGGAGTCTCCGTGGGGGTTGTGGGCGGAGTCGCCGTCGGGGTTGATGTGGGAGTCT
>JAADYF010000978.1:0-11070 GCA_023338175.1 Phytopythium delawarense | reverse complement strand
TGGAGGTACCACAGAGCGCAGCTGCCGTGCCGCCGACCTCGCAATCAGCACCCGAGCCGGAGGAACAGCGAACGGCTGCCGCGCCGCCGACCTCGCCATCAGCACCCGAGCCGGAGGAACAGCGAACGGTTGATGTCGAGCAGGCGGTAGAAGCGCCGACTCCTGCGGCGGCTTCATCGCCGGCCAAACCCGTTGCGGCCAGCGCTTCCGAGCCGGTGACAGATCCCGGTTCGAGCAACGTTGATAGCAAGAATGGCGCTGATGAAGAAGGAGAAGAAGGGGGAGAAGATGAGGAAGAAGGAGAAGGCTCTCCGTGGATGTCGCGCGTGTTCGACGCCGTCCCGGTCGACAGCAGCGACTTTGCGGTGCCGGAGGGGCTGGCGGTCGCGCGGCGATCACATCCGCCACGACCGGCCGCTCCAGCTCCAAGCGAGGCACGGGCAGGCGGTGACGCGCCGAGGGCCTCGTCCCATGCTTCCAGCAGCAGTGAGTCACCTACTGTGACGACCACAGTTGGAGCCTCGCCGCCTTCTGCTCCAGCCGCTGTGGCGACGTCGAGTACGATGCCGGTTGTTCCCCAAGCCGCCGCGGCGGCTGCTGCACCCGCATCGCCACCACCGGCAGCGGCTGCTCCTACACCAGACAAGCCGCCGCTTCCTCCGTCGCCGCAGGTCAAGCAGGAGCCGCCCGCGCGCGTGCCGTTCTACCGCCAAGTGCAGAAGCCCAGCGCGCTGGGCGAGTGCAGCGCCGACTTCCTCATGTTTGTGAGGGAGTGCGGCGGCGAGAGCTACGAGGAGGAGGACGACGAGTGGCGCCAGCAGCAGCTGCAGCTGCTGGACGTGGTGGACCTGACCAACCTGAGCGACTCGGAGGGTGAGGGCGAGAACGACAGCGATGACGACGTCGAAGTGCTCGGCGTCTCCAGGACCGGGTACGTGCTTGCCCCGGCCCAGTCGAACGGTGCAAGCGACGCCAATGGGTCTGGAGCCGCCTCGACCAGTTCGGTGCCGCCATTGGCGGGCGCTGGAGCCGCATCAGGTCCAACCGTGGCGTCCGCATGGGAAGTGCCGCCGCCAGCCCCCATGCCGGCAGCGCCGGTGAAAGCGGAGTGCATGGTGTGCGGAGAGCGGCGGTCGGTGCGCATGATGACGCAGTGCTTCAAGTGCAAGGAGTACTACCATAGGAGATGTGCGCGCGAGTTCGGGGCGGTGCGGTGCTGGGAGTGCGAACCCGACGAGATGATCGACGACAGCGAGCTGACGGAGGCGACGCGTGAGGAGACGGTCCGCATGCTGCGAGTGCTGCGGCAGGACCCTTCCTCTCCGTCTGATGAGAGCGGTGAAGGGGACGAAGCCGAAGTCGAAGGCGAAGAGGAGCAGATAGAAGAAGTGGACACCAACCAAGAGGGCGACCAAGAGGGCGACGATGATGGCGACCACGAGATGGAGGACGTGGGCGATGACAACCCGCTCGTGAGCGGCCGGCCGACGCGCTCTGAGTGGCGGTGGAACACCTTTGTGAACAATTCGACGGCGTCGGTCGAGGCGAACTTCCGCGAGGTCACAGAGAGCATCCAGCGCAACATGGCGTCCGGCGAGGGCCGCGCGCGCTACTCGCGGGGCTTCGTCACGCGCGAGGAGTTCAGCGCCAGCATGGGCAGCGTGGTGAATCACTACGTGGAGGTCGAGCGCGAGCGCGAGCAGGCACGTGCCCAGCAGCCGGCCCAGGCACAAGCCCAAGCCCAAGCCCAGGCCCAGGCCCAGGCTCAAGTACAAGATCAAGATGGTGCGCCGAGTTCTGCTGGAACTGGTGGTGCTGCCGCTCCTGCCGCCGCGGCGAGCGTCAATGGGGAGACGCCAGCCCCACCGCCACCCACGGGAGCTTGACGCAACGCTCTCGTTGTTACGGACAGGTCGATAGTGAGGAATACACGAGGCTCGGACGCCGATTTGGGGACCCAACGCCGCTGGCACCGAGTCGTCGTCACCGCAGGACCGTCAGCTCGGTCGGGACGAGCATGGCGAAGTGAAGCGGTGCGATACATCCAGTGGATTGCGAGCTCGGGGATCAATCAGCCATCACGCGGTGGCGAACACGTCCCATCGCGCGCTCCGCTCCGATTTGACGCCCAGCTGCGTCGCTTGCTGACGGAGCTACTGCTCTGACTCGGCGTCCGCCCCAAGCTGCTCGCCGGCGTCTCCCGACGTCCAATTGGCCCGCACAGCTGCACAGCGGGGACCAATCGAGTCGGATGACACGCTTGCGTCTCTCGCGAATACGCCGCCGGCGTCGCGGATCGAGGGATCGAGGACAACGGCGAGTTGGTGCACCAAAAGGTAAGCAAACCACGGTTGACTGCCCGATTACACGTCTGCAGAGCCGCGCGCATGTGCACGCGTGATGGCTCCACCGGGGACGAAGCAGCCGGCGACGCGGTGCTCGTTGACAAGCATAGACGGGGGACCGATGGCGTGTACAGACAGACACAGACAGCTAGGAGCTGAAGGAGCGAGCGGAGTCCGTCCCATCGACCGCGAGCTCACGACGTGTCGAGGCGCCGCCCGCCATTGGAACGGCGACGCATCGCGGCACAACATCATCGCCAGCCGCACGTTCCATAAGGTACCGAGTATGCATGGACTTGACCTGGTTGCAGTTTCGTATAACCGCATTTATGGCATTGCATTTTTCACCGTAAAATCCCGTTTTACGAATATGTTTTTTTAAAGCAGCCTGCATCCATACGGTATCTCTGCGTAGCATAGACGGAGCGACAGGAGGGCTGGCCGCGAAATCATGGCCCGTAAACCGGTGGCGCGGCCGCGTTTACGCTTCCGACCTTTGGATGGGGAGAATCATCGCATCACCTTGCTGAACTGCACCCACAGCCAACGAGCAACAGATCAGAGTCAGGAATTGGCACAAAAAATGTAGCTTTACACGGCGGTACCGCGCGGTTTTACTCGTACAACGACGGTATAGTAACATCGTTTGGGGATTTTGAAAGACGGTCTGGTCGACACGCTGATCTATCCAAATGTTCTGGGGAATTCACCACACCACAGCAAAAGCGACCGTGGTGATCATCAACATGCCAGCCAGCGGCGAGTTGGCTTCGTTCGCTTGAGGGCCGACCACACCGACAGAGGCCGAAGCAAGTAAATTGCCAGGGCAAAGTGTGTTGACATGTGCGTCGACTCGAAATCTTCACTGCCAATTACAACGAATTTTTGCTCGATGCCTTGGCTCCAAACAGAACACTCTGGCTGCTATGCGACGTCAGTAATCAAACGCTCAATGAACTGCTATGTGTGAGCAAATGTCACTCTGTTGCGATATTATACAGTTTGATTCTTTCTTTGCTACATTAATCAAGTCAACAGTATTTTTAGAAGGGCCGCCATCCAGACAAATGACAGTAAATCAGTACAATGAGGTCTGATCAATCGACCATGCGAAGGACTCGCGTAAGCATCTTAGTCGCTTTGTTTTTCGTCGAATCACAACGGCTCCCCTTTCCCTCCACACATCCATTTACTTGATTGTTGTATGGTCACGCGTCCCCCTCTCCCTCCAACCTTCACGAAAACCACAACGACACACTCATCCACAGGGTACACAGTTGAACGTTTAGTTTTGATTCGGCAAGCTGTCCGCAATCCGCATTCGACTTTTTTGGCCCGCGGACGGACCCACTCCGTTCTGCGCTCCGGGTAAATTGCAACCGGTCCCGACCCGCCACTGGCCAGTCTCCAAGATGAGCCCTCCCGTCCACAACGTCATGGTGCTGCACCCGCTCGTCCCCAGCTCGTCCCCGCCCGCGCCCGCGGTCTGGCACAGCGACTCGAGCGCGGACGGGCGGCCCATGGCCGACCCGCCGGCCGCCAAGAAGCGCCGCCGCACGCAGTCGACCGCGCTGCCCCCGTCCGCGCCCGCGTCCGCCTCCTCCCGTCCTCGCTCGGCCAGCGGGGCCCCCTTGTCCGCCACGGTTCGTAGTTTACCGTCCGCATGTCGACACTCCCCGCGGCCAATCTAACGGAATCCCCGGACGCACGCCACGCAGCACGAGCTGCGGCTCCTGCGCAGCCAAGTGGCGGCCATGGAGGAGCAGCTGCGCGGACTCACGGCCGCCTGGGAGGCGCAGCTACCCGAGCCGCGCACGCTGGCGGCCGCGCGGGGCGCCGCCCGGGAGAAGCGCGCGTCGCAGCGCACGGACGGCGCGAACGCGGCGCTCGAGGACGCGCTGGCGCAGCAGCAGCTCGCGTTCGCGGCGCTGCAGTCGCTCGTGCTGAACGCGCCGCTGCACTCGCACGGGCGCGAGCTATTCGCCGCGCTGCACCTTTCCACGGCCGTTGGGGCGGACGCGGGCGACCGCGTGCGGCAGCTGCGCGCGCACTTTGACCGCGCGGTGGCCGCCATCCCCGCGGCCGTCGCGCGCTTCTCGCGGCTCGAGCTGGCCGGCAAGCCGTCGCTCGTGCCGCAGAGCAAGGTGAGCGTCACGGGCGGCGCCGACTACACGCTCGTGTCCAGCGTGTTCGTGTCCGAGATCCCCAGCCGGTCGCTCCGGCGCGTGTTCGAGGCCGCGCGCGGCTACTTCAACGGCCTGCCGAGCGCCGTCAAGCGGCACCTGGGCACCGACATGGACCGCCAGGTGCGCGAACCTCCTTCTGCTTCCGGGATCCCCCCCCGAGACGCTAATGCTCATGCCGCTTAGCGCGTGCTGTGTGACGATCTGTGTGGCGACCGACAGAACCTACTGAACGACGACTTGGAGCTGGGCGAAGCCGACTACGTGCAGTACCGGCGCACGACGATCGCGAGCACCGCGCTGAGCGCCACGGCCAACACGGTCGTGTGCGCCGCGCTGCGGGACGACCACGCCGTGTTCCACGTGGACGTGGTGCAAGAGGACGCGCGGCACCCGTTCGACGCGCGCGAGACGCCGCGCTTCGCCGTCGCGGGGCTCACGCTCGAGCCGTCGGCGTCCCGCGCGGCCGTCACGCTGCGGCTCGCCATCGTCTATCGCTACGCGCGACTGCCGCAGGACCCGGTGGTGGCGCACGAGCTGCGCGAGCACCGCGCCATCCTCAACGGCGACCTGCTCATGGCCTCCATCTGCCAGCACCTGCGCGACCAGCCGCGGTAGGCCTGCAGCCGCGATGCGATGGGAACAGAGCTGCTTTGCATCTATCCACATGCTGCTGCTCGTCAAGGACTCTCTCCATGCGTTTCTTCAAGCCTGGGGAATCGCCGACAGGGCCCTCGCCCTGGCAACTCGCGCCGCGTTGGAAGCTCCAGATGTACAGGACGATCTCGAGGACGATCTTAAGGACGATCTCGAGGAGAAGGAGGCGACTCCGAGGCCATGCCGACGACACCATGGACGCCGACACCATGGGGTCGACGACACTATAGCCATGGTCTCATGCGACTCGTATACGAGCCTTTTACCATACAATTCGACACTATACAATTCGACATTTTTTTTGATTATCGGCAGGTCGAGGCGGTCGCGGGTGATACATTCTGGCCCGTTTCTGAAGCCCAGATATCCGGAATGTCGCAGGATCACGCACCAAGCCAGCTGGTATTGTGATTATGTTGGCACCGAGACTTTTGAGTGAAATACTTTCGTGCGGTCCTGGCACCGGACGCGATCGTGCACTTGCTCGCAGCATGCCGCCATTGGCCGTCAAGCGAGCGCCAAGGACTCGTCTCCGCTTCGCCAACCGCGAGCGACCGCGTTCCCTCGACGTCGCAACAGCACGGAGCAAATGCGACAGAATTTCGCTTTCTGTTTGTGTTGTGGTTGTGTTTTTGCGCGAAAAAAAAAAAAGTTTGTTACGGTACACGCAGCATTGATCGCGAGAAAGCAAAAAAAAAGGGCGGCCACTCGATTCAAAAACCGAATTAGGACCAAATTTACAACATACAACATCGATCACCCAAAAATGAGCAGCAAAAAAGTAAAATTCCGCCGTAATTCTCAAAAGCCTCCCAACCCGGCAGTCTTTGAAAATCACCGCCCCTCATCCGGTCGGCGTCCTGATCCCCTGCCCCGCGTCCCGATGGAGACCGGTGGCGGTCCCCACCTGCCCGCGGACGCCATCACGTTCACGACGGCCGCGTCCGCCGGGTCCTCGTCCACAGCCAAGCGCGCGCCGCTGCCGGCCGCGGTGCGTAATTTACCGCCGCCACCCTCCTCCTCACGGTCTCCCCACATGTAACTTACCTGCGCACACGGGGTCACCCCGGCAGCACGAGGTCCGGCAGCTCCGCGCACAGGTGCAGCGGCTGGAGCGGCAGCTCGCCGAGCTCTGCGCATCCTGGCGCGCCGCGCTGCTGCCCGCGGCCGCGGCCGAGCGTCCGGGGGGGGACGAGGGCCGCGTGCTGCTGGCAGCGTGCGCGGCGGCGCGCGA
Organism: Phytopythium delawarense; assembly: GCA_023338175.1. Lineage (NCBI taxonomy): Eukaryota > Oomycota > Peronosporomycetes > Pythiales > Pythiaceae > Phytopythium > Phytopythium delawarense. Next base: position 4,651 of record JAADYF010000978.1, on the reverse strand, counting down.
GAAGGCGCGGACGGCGCGCGTGGAGCGGCAGAACGCCGTGCTGCGCGACCAGCTCATGCAGCAGCAGCTCTTCTACGCGTCGCTGCAGGACCAGTTAGCGCGCCAGGCGCCGCTCGGGGACGGCGCCGCGCGCGCCGCCGCGCTGTTCGCCAGCCTGCACGCGCCGCTGCGGCTGAGCGCGCGCCGCGTGACGGACGGCGGCGCCAGCGTGCGGCAGGCGCAGCTGCGCCACCGGCTCGAGCGCGGCGTGCAGGACGCAGAGGGCACCATGGACGCCTTCACGCGCGAGTTCCTGCCGCTCGCGTCCACGTACCTGCCCTTCTCGAGCACGAGCGTGTCGCCCACGACCATCCGCACGGCTGGTGCGTCCGCTTCGGCTTCCTCGCCGACTCTGAGGACGAGGAGCGTGCCCGGGACGCTCGTGAGCAACGTGTTCGTGTGCAAGCTGCCGGCCGAGAGCGACGTGGCGCACGTGTTCCGCCTCGTGGTGGAGAACCTGAAGCGGTCGCCCGCCGAGCTGAGCCAGCGGCTCGGCATCCACCTGGATTTCTCGGTACTGCCGCCCTCCACTGACGCGCACCAAGTACTCCCGCTGTCGCTTGCTACCTGGGCGCGAGGCCTGCGTGCTGTTCTGCGTGGCGGGTCGCGCCTTCCTCCCCGACTCACGCGCTCCTTGTGCCTGTGTCTGTGTGTCCGTGCAGATGATGGATGTGCTGGGGCCCGACAAGTACTACGGCCAGGTGACGCGCGGCGACGGATCGTTCAAGGGCGTGGCCACCTCCACGGCCTTTGCGGCCGAGCTCGTGCACGCCGACCTGGGCGTCGCGCTCATGGACTTTGCGGACGAGGATGACGAGCTCGCGGACGGACCGCTGGGCAGCAGCGCGAGCCACGAGGTCGGCGGTGGCAGCGGCAGCAGCAGCGGGTCCGAGGCCGGTGGCGAGCCGCCGCTGGGCATCGACACGTGCTCGCTGGTGACGGTGAGCCGCATGGCGGCCGAGGACGCGGACGGAGACGCGGACGACGCGCGGAGGCGGCCGGTGCTGCTGCGCAGGCTGCGCGTGCACCGGTACAACCTACCGCCGCACTCGCCGACGCTGCACCGGGACCTGGAGGTGCACCTGCCCTTCCTCAACGGCGACCTGCACATGGAGATGCTGTCGGCGTCCGTGGCGCGCGAGGGCGTGACCGGCAGGGTCCCCAGCGCCGGCACTGGCACTGGTGCCGGTGTTGGTGCTGGCGTCGAGACGCCCGAGGCGGAGAAGGAGATGCGTTAGAGGTTAGAGCGGACGGACGTGCCGGGGTATTTAAGCACCAACACAGGGCGGCGCGCATAGAGGAAGGCAGGCGGATTGTTACACTGGGCCGCACGCGCGGCGTCCTCACTGGCCGCTCGCGAGCTGCGGCGGCGGAGAGGACTGCTGCTCCATCATGTGCCGGCAGACGACCTCCATAAATAAGTCCCCGTTGAGCACGGGCAGCGTGGCGCGCACCTCGTCGTGCAGCAGCGGCGACTGCGGCGGCAAGTTGTAGCGGATGGCGTTGATGCGCTGCAGCAGCACGCGGGGCGACCCCGAAGCCGGGTCCTGCTCCTGCGTCAGCACGAGGCTGTTCATGGAGCGAGCGGGAGTTAGCGGTCGAGTGCGGACGGGGGACGGATGGACGGACGGACGGACGGAGACGGACGGAATGACGGACGTACACGAGGGTCGAGTCGCGCAGCAGGTCGCCGGGCCGCGTCTGCGTCGGGTGGAGCTCGTCCAGGTCGACGAAGTCGACGACGATGACGGCGCGGTCGCTGCCGACATGGATGCTGCGCGTCGTGTTCGAGTTGGCCACGAAGTGCGGCCCGTAGCGGTAGTGCAGCCGCGAGTACGCGCGTGCGCCTTGGAGGTCCTCCAGCAACTGCTTCCAAGCACACACATCACATTCCATGAGCCTCGTGCACGTGTCTGCTCGGTCTCGGACTGTGTCGAGACGTACGGTGAGCTCGGACTGAGAGACGACGCCGCGGCGGCTCATCTCGGAGGGCAGCGAGGAGAAGTAGCGCACGCTGGCGTCCATGGCGACGCGCAGCGTCGTGTTGGGCAGGCGGCCGACGAGCAGGCTGGACACGAACGTGTGGCGCTCGTCCGCCATGATGCTCGTGTGCGCGAACACGGGGCTGCCGTCGCTCGCGAGCGGCCGGTCGATGAACCTGCGCGTGAAGCGGTCGAGCGCGGCCGGCGCGACGCGCACGCCGAGCTCGCACTGCGCGTTGAGGCGCTCGGTGCGCTCGGCAGCCGAGAGACTGGTGCGCAGCTCGAGCGGCGAGTGCAGCGCGTCGAACATCTCGCGGCTGCGCGAGGGCTCGAGCAGCGGCGAGTCGGTCACGCGCCGCTGCAGCGCCGCGAGGAAGAGCTGCTGCTGCAGTAACTGGTCCTTGAGCGACCGGTTGACGGCCTCGGCCTGCGCCGTGACCCAGCGCGTCTTGGCCGTCTCGAGCGCGCGCAGTCGCACGCGCGCGTCGGGCAGCGCCGACCGCCACCGCACGCTCAGCGCGCGCATGCGGCTGTCCAACTGCGCCGCGTCCTGCCGCAGCGCGCGCAGCTCGAGCTGCATGGACACACGAGTTCGCTCATTAGTCCCGATGGTTACGCCGCCGTGACAGGGTCGACAACGCACCGTGGCGGACCGCGCGGGCGTGCGGCGCGGCTTGTAGCGGCCCGAGAGGAAGGCGTCGCCGCCCGCGCCGCCTCCGAGCGCCGCGGCGTCCTCCTGGCCGTCCTCCTGGCCGATTTCCTCGTCTTCCCGCTCGCCGTCCATGTCGTCGCCGGGGGCGATCTGGTCGATCCGCATAGGCGACTGGCGGCGGCTCGAGACGCCCTTGCCGCGCTTCTGCGGCGCCACAGGGGACGCCACGGGCTCGGGCGCCAGCAGCGCGTCCAGGCCGGGCATGGGGCGGCGGTAGGGGCGGCGGCGGAGACCGGCGGAGGCGTCTGGAGCATGCGCCGGGAGCGATGCGTTGGGTTGTGAAGTCGGATGACTGACGGGGGTACATGTGGGTTTTGGTAATCATGGCGAGGGTGTTTCACTTGGATAAAGTATGAAACGAGATTTGCAGGCGGTGATCAAGGTTGACGGGACGGGGGAAGTGGCGGGTAAACCCTCCTTCGTCTAGGTCTGAGGAGTGAGCATACTGGAAGCAAGAGACGTGTACCCCCTGTTACGCGACAGAATTTCACTCCAAAGGGATCGGTTCGGCACGGTTTACATTGTGACATATTTTGACGCATCATTTTTAAACATTCATTTTGAAAATGAAGGACGCGACTCATTTTTCAACAGCAAAACCGCACGTGGTGGGAAAGCTCTGGATTTATTTTTGATGATGCTCGAACGCTTGTGCTCAAGCGATTTCCGCACCAAAACACGTCGCCTCTCACCGAAACAGCTCCAAAACACGGTGCAAATCCATCGATTTCCAAACGTGAAATCGAACCGACTTGTCAATCAGGGCGGAAGTGATTATGGTCAATTGTCGTCATTGCAGCGATCGCAAGAGGTCCTCAATGCGCTGCCCGCATTCCCCAAGACGCCGGATGCGCTAGCGCAGTTCGTCCCCACGCGCTCCGCTCTGCTCGACCGCCATGGGCCCGCTGAGTGCCCCCGCGACGCTAGGGGACGAGCTCGATGCCGCGACGCCCGAGTCGCCCGCGTCTTCTACGTCCTCGTCCCCGTCACTGGACACGCCTGCGCCGGCTTCGGCAGCGGCGGCGGCAAGCAAGCGGACTGCTGCAGCTGCTCGAGACCCGGGGCTCAAGCGCAATGGCCAGCCCAAGAAGAAGAAGATCCGCACGTACTCGCGTCGAAAGGTGCGTCCATTTGTGGTGCAGCAAAGCAGTGGACACGACCAAGCTGACGCCGTGCGACGCCATACAATAGGAGGAGATGGCGCAGCTTCAGGTGGAGCTGGAGGAGCTGGAGGGGAAGCGCCAGCGCGTGTCCGAGCTCGCGGAGGAGGCGCTCAAGCGACGTGCGCTGCGGGACTGCGAGGAGCATAACCGCAGGCTGCGCGAGGCCATCCACACGCAACGTCTCCTGCTTGCCAACACCACGTCCATCATCTCCGAGTTCATGGTGCGAACTGCCTCCACTAGCACCACACCAGTTACTCCGCGCGCTCTACTCGTGACTAACCGGTCGTGTGTCGGTGCCGCTGCGTCGCTGCGAAACAGCGCGTGCAAGACTACAACCCGTTCGAGACGTTTATCCGCCTGGGGCGGGACCCCGTGGCGCGGCGGGCGGCGATGCTGGCGATCAAGCCGCGCAAGATCCAGGACGCGGTCCAGTTCTTGCGCGAGAACCGGCGCTTCATGGACCCGACAACCGAGTTCTGCGAGGCCAAGCGCTTCCGTGCGCGCAACGGCGACGTGTGCTCCATCCGCTTCGAGATCGCGCCGTTCCCGGGCGTCACGAGCGTCAAGCGCGCCTTCGACACGCTGCAGCACTTCGTGCACAACATGGAGATCAACATCTCGGAGGTCATGGGCGACATCACGATCCGCGAGAACGACGACGACGACTTCGACGACTCCATGACGCAGCACCGCCTCGTCACGTCCGTGTCCAACGTCGTCTTCCTCGACACGAATAACGTCACGTTCGCCGA
>JAADYF010000977.1:0-11071 GCA_023338175.1 Phytopythium delawarense | reverse complement strand
CTACGGTGGCGGCGGCTATGGCGGCGGTGGCTACGGTGGAGCTGGCTACGGCGCAGGTGGATATGGCGCTGCGGCCTACGGCGGCGGCTATGCCGGATACGGTGGCTATGCTCAGTCGTACGGCGGGTACGCTCCGTACGGTGGCTACGGCGGCTATGGAGGTGGACGCGGCGGCTACGGCGGCTACATGGGTGGTTACCCTGCCGCTTACGGAGGTGCCGCGCCGGCTGGCGACGGCGCTGCCGCCGGCGACCGCGAAGGTGGCGCTGCTGGAGGTGAAGACGGGTACGCAGAGGACGCGAACGGCCAGGGCGGCGCTGGAGGTTACGGCGGAGGCTACGGCGGCGGCTACCGCCAGGGCGGAAACCAGTCCGGAGGCGGGCGCTCGGATCGGTACCGTCCGTACTAAGCGTGCTGCGCGTGGACCCTGTCGAACCCTGGAGAGGAGTCAGCCGACCGTCTCCATGCGTTGGGGTCCTCCCAGTCCGACCGATCGACCAACCGACCGAACTCAGCGAGTGCTCTTCAAGGACGCAACACGTCGCGTTCTCTCCCGGCAGGTGCGCCGCCGATGCCTTGGCAGTGAGAACAAGTGCCACTGCCACCACCTTCTGCAGGAAGCCGCGATTGCTAAAGCCTCACCTTCATACATTCGTACCATGAACACCTCCACCGTCTGTCTATTGATCGACCGCGTTCGCTCGGTAGTCAGGCTGTTGGCCCGCAAGCCACTCGCGCAGTCTCCTCTCATGCGTCGACAGCGACACGCTCGCCAGCGTCACGAGCGTCCGCGTCTGCTGCTGCTGCGCCTCCCCATTGACTGGGGACAGCAGACGCGAGCGCAGTGCCGCCACGAGCCCAGATACGTCAGCTGTCGGCAGTTCCTGCAGCGCTCGGGTCGACACGTCACCGCCAGCCAAGCCTTGGTGCTGCAGCTGGTGCACGATGTCGGCGAAGTTGTCCATGTGCGGCCCGACGAGCACCTGGCAGCTGGAGTCCGCAAGGCAGCAGCAGTGATACATAAGATCGTCAGTGCCTGGATACAAGCAAAGGCGGCCTCCTTGGCGGAGAAGAGAGCTTACCCAGCGCGCAGCGGCTCGAGCGGATTGTGGCCGCCCCGCTTGACGAACGTGCCTGCATGTAAACGCGCTCAAGGATGAACAAGTTGCTCTTTCAAGTCCCCACCCGTTGTCAGGGTCGCCTCACCACCCATGACGACCGTGCGGATCGCGTTGAAGAAGTGCCGCGTCTCCCCCTGCGAGCGCAAGCAGACGAACGTCATCATCTCCACTCTCCAAGCTCCACATCGCACTGCTAAAGACCCAACGTACCAGCGTGTCAACGATGAAGATGTCTGTGATCGGCGACGGAACCGCGTCCTTGGAGCGCAGCGCAAAAGAAGTGGCCGGGAACTTGACGAGGACAAGCGCGTCAGTCTCTAGGGTCGGCAGACTATCGCAGCCGTCCTCCGCTTCGCACCTTGCGCCGCAGCATCTCGGCAATGGCTGGCGCGCGCTCGGGATGGCGAGGGATGAGGACGGTCAGCAGGTTGCTCCTCGGGAGCTGGCCGACCAGCTCCGAGTGCGCCGTCGCCATCAGCTCCTCCTCGCCGTCATGCGTGCTCACGGCCGCCCACACCGGTCGACCGCCGATAGCAGCGCGCAGCTCACGGTCGTCATCATCTGCTGCTTCTCCAGATGCGTCGATGGCGTTCGCTGGCTCATGTCCAAGCACAACAAGCGGACGTCAACACCGTTTAACGGCAGCGCACACGGAAGTCGGCAAGGCACCCACCGAACTTGAGGTTCACGGCACACTCGGCCCGAGCTGCACCAAGCTGCAGGAATCGCTGCCGGTTCTGCAGTAGATTACATTCACCCCGAGCGTTAGCCAGCCTGAACGAAGCACTTGTCACCGCAGACGAAGACCAAACGCACGCGCTCGTCCTGGCAGAGCACGAGCGAGAAGGCGCCGAGCATCCGCCGCGCGACGCTCCTGGCCACCGGGAGCTGCCACAGGCGGAGCGAGCGCGGCGACATGCGCGCGTTCACGAGTCCGACGGCGAGCCGCCGCCTCTGTGCCTCGGCGATCAGCGTCGGCCACAGCTCCGACTCGACCCACAGGCCGGCGCTGTCGACAGCAACGCGTCCGCCCGGTCAGTCGTGAGAGCTGAGGGTCGCCGTCCAACGAACCGCGCGGGACGCACTCGGGCTGCCAGATGTCGAGGAAGCGTCGCACGCACGCCGGGTGGTCCAGCGGCGCGAACACGCACAGCGCGCGCTGGTCCGGCACGTGCGCCAGCCGCTTCTCCATCAGCGCGCGGGCCGCCGGCGTCGTGGTCGTGAGCAGCACGCGCGTGTCGCCCGGCGACAGCGACAGCCGCCCGTCCAGCGCCAGCGCCACGAGCGGCAGCACCGACAGACACTCGCCGACGGACGCGCCGTGGATCCACAGCGTCAGCCCGCCGCGTTCGGCCGTCCACGCCGCTGCGCGCCAGCTCATCGGTCAGCCTGCCAGGCGATCGGATCGATCGGAAGCACGAGACTCACCGGGTCGCTGGCTGCGCCCGAAGCGCTCGGCCGTCACGCCCGGCAGCACGCCGCGCCGCACGTCCTTGCGCCGTACTAGGAGCGAGACCACGGGCCACGCCGCCCGCCACGCCGCGCGGTACGCCGCCGCCGCCCATGCCGCCCCCACCATCTCGTCTCAAGTGCTGCTTTCTGGTCTGTATGCGTAATTAAAGATATCCAAGTGACTCCATTCGGCAGATAGTCTAATCTTCTCACATATATAAGTAATAACAAGCTTCAAAGAATGTTAAACCATAATAATAGCATCTACTAAAGCAATAAAAAATTCTCACGCGAATCAAGAAGGAAACGCTCTCGGGATCCCTTCAACACCGCAAAGAGTCGCGCGCCACTGCCATCCATTCCCCGCCTTCTCCGCGCTCTTGGCCACCCCCGACGCACTCCAGACGCCCGCGACGCTGCAGAAATGATGCGTGGCGAGCAGCCAGCGAGTCCCGCGGCGTCCTCGGCGCCCGGCAGCGCGCCGTTCGCGCCCGTGACGGTGCGCTGGATCCCGGACGAGGAAGTCGATCTGTGCACGGGCTGCCACCTGCTCTTCGACTGGGTGCGCCGCAAGCACCACTGCCGGTGCGTCTCCTCTCTCTGTCGTCTCTCTATGCGTCTCCTTGCCGTGAGGCACCGTGCTGACGCGTCGGACGGAGACCCACAGCTACTGCGGACGCGTCTTCTGCGACTTGTGCACCATGCGGCGCAGCCTCATCCGGCCGGAGCAGATCCTGACCAATCCGCATCGCCAGTACATGCCAGCCAACGCGCACAACCCGCAGCGCGTGTGCGACGATTGCCACGCGCGCCTCGAGCCCGAGCAGCCCGAGCTGCGTGCGTGCCATTCCAATTCCGCCGGTGGACTCGCCCCTCTTCCTGTCTTGTGCGCGACGCTAACATGTCTTGATCGCGAACGACAGGAGAGACCATGAGCCACGCCGTGCAGGAGAACGAGGTCAAGGACAGCGGCCCGCAGCGGTTCCTCAACATGCCGTACTCGTTCACCCTGCGCGAGGAGATCCGCAAGGCCACCTACAGCGTCAAGAATTTCATGTACCAGGGCGTCATCAAGGACCAGTCCATCCCGCTGCCGCTGCTCACGCAGGCCAAGGGTGTCGCCGTACGTGCCGCTGAGACTGCGACTGCCGCTTGTCGTCATTGCTAACGCCGCTGCTTCCCGCCAGTTCCTGACGGTCATCAAGGTCGGCTTCGTCTTCACCGGACGCGTCGGCACGGGGCTCGTCATCTCGCGCCTGCCGGACGGCCGCTGGTCGGCGCCATCGGCTATCGGCACGGCGGGCGTTGGCTGGGGTGCGCAGATTGGCGGCGAGCTCACGGACTTCGTCATCATCCTCAACACGCGGCGCGCCGTCGAGGCCTTCTGCTCCAAGGGGCAGGTCAACCTCGGCGCGGAGCTCGGCGTCTCGGCCGGGCCCGTCGGCCGCGTTGCCGCCGGCACGCTCGAGGCCAGCGCCGGCATGGACATCGCGCCGTGCTACTCGTACTCGCACTCCAAGGGGCTCTTCGTCGGGATCTCGCTCGAGGGGTCCGTCATCCTCGCGCGGCCAGACATCAACCGCGCCTTCTACGGCCGCGACATCAAGGCCGCCGAGCTGCTCAATGGCGTCGAGGCGCCGCCCGTGGCCGCTACGCCGCTCTACGAGGCTCTTCACGCCGCGATGATCAGGTGCGTGAACCCGACTTGTCGATCAGGTCGCTCGCGGACTCGGGCCCTAAACGATCACTGGGTGATGCCACAGCCCTGCCAACGGCCTGAACCGCAACCTCCGCGGGTCGATGGACGCGACGAGCGGCATGCGCGCCAGCACCTCCAGCAGCACCTCTGGGCGAGCCGACAGCGGAGCTTTCGCGCCTCCAGTCGCAGTGCCTGCGCCGCCCGCTCCGACGGGTGCGCAGCTGTTCTCCAACGCGCCCGTCAAGCTCTGAGGGCGGGCGGAGGCGCTCGTGTCCAGCTTCGAGTGCGTGTGGACTATGAGAGGAGTCTCGCTATCGAAATGGCCACGCCTGTGTGAATGGAGCGTGTTGGATCGCTTTACACTGACTGACGCCACTCTCCCCTTGCGCTAGGCTCGCCTCGCCTCACCACTCCCTCCGCGTCAGCCCAGGCTTGAGCGCATCCGGCGCGACTGGCACCAAGGCCACTTGCTCGGTCGCCCAAAGCGCTGGACTACCGTCGCACTCTCTTTCATCGCCTTCGTCTGCGTCCTCGTCTTGATCGTGGCCACCTAGTGCGCGACGCCGACGTACGAGCCGCCGGCCGTTGGTGCGCAGCCCGTAGCACACGCGGCGCGCGCGCAGCACCTCGAGCGCGTGGAAGACGAATTCCTTCTCGCTCACGCCGCCGATGCACACGCTAGCGCCGGTCAAGTGCATCACGGACGGCGTCTTCCTGGTCGCGCGCCGCCCCCTCGCCGGTTGCTGCTGCTGTTGCTGCGCCTGCTGCAGCTGCTTGGCGTCCAGCAGCGTCAGCAGCGCCGCGCGCAGTTCCTCAAGCACCGTCGGCGCCACCGACTCGTCCGGCAGCCCCGCGAAAACGCGCATGAGCGTCTCGATGGGCGGCGCGGCCGAGACCGAAGCCGAGACGGAAGTCACGTCCTCGTCGGCCTCGCCCGCCGGAATCATGACGGTTGGCCGCCGCTTCCGCGCGCCGGCGCTGCTGCTTCCCGCCTTGCCGACCGACTGTCCGAGTGCGAGCGGCGAGATGAGCATGAGCTGCCGCCGGAAGCCGTCGCGCAGCTTGCTCGTCAGCTGCTGGTCGTGCTCGAGCCAAGTGGTAGCGAACAGCGCGAGCAGCACGTCCACCTCGACCACTGCTTCCGCATCGCGCGGCGCCGAGCCAGGGACCGGTCCGCTGAGCGCCTGGAGCCTCGCGGCCGCGGCCGCCAGCGCGTCGCGACCGAGGAACGCGAGGTGGTGGCCGAGCAGCAGCGCCGCGCGGTTCAGCGGGCACCACCAGCGGCCGTCGAGGTGCTCGACGTCGTTGAGGCTAGCGAAGGCCGCGTCCAGCTCGACGATGTCGCCCAGCAAGTCGACGAGCACGTGCAGCGCCGTGGTGAAGAGGTTGCCGGCCGCGGGCGAGCCTGGTAGCTGGCCGCCTGCGTCGGACGCCGGCAGCTCGAACGGCACGAGCTCGCACAGGCGCGCGAACAGCGCGAGCCGCACGGCGTCGGCGTCGGCTTGGTGCGGTCGGTCTGCAGGCGTCAGTGCGGCCAGCAGCGCGTCCCCCGAGCTGTCGACTGACGTCGAGGCGGCGGACGCGACGGCGGCGCGGCGGAGGCGCTCGTGGTGGAAGAGCGCCGACTTGACCAGCTCCATGATGTGGTAGTCGGCCAGCGAGGCGACGCCGTAGCGCACGAGGAAGGCCTGCTTCAGGAAGCGGTGCAGCGCGGCGCGCGGCTGCCTGGCGCGCACGGCCGCGGCGTCTGCGTCGAGCTTGTCCACGAGCAGCGCCAGCACGAGCCGCGCGGCGTCGCGCAGCTCGAGCACGCGGTGGACGCGCGGCCGCGAGTCGAGTTGCGCGCGCAGCGTCTGCGGGATGGCGCGCGCGCGCGTGACCAGCGCCGCGTGGCCCGAGACGCCGCCGCTGGCGAGCGCGTCGGCGTCGGCGTCCGCATCCTCCTCGTCGCTGTCCTGCTCCTCGTCCTCGTCCTGCTCGGCGTCGACGCCCTGGGGGACCCGCAGGCTGCCGCGGCGAGCGATCACGACTGTGGCCGCGTCCGTCGTCTGCGTGGCGGCGTGGCGCGAGCGCAGCATGCGCGCCATGAGCTGGTGCTGCTGCTCGGAGGACCCGTAGCGCCAGAGCAGCCCGACGGCGTGCGAGTTGATGAAGCGGTCCATGCTGTTGAGCACGGCCACGTGCCGCGCGTCGCCCGCCGCCAGCGCGGCCAGCACCTGGTCCAGGTCGGCGGCCGCGCGCTCCAGCGGGTGCGCCAGCTCGACGGCGTCGAGCGCCGCGCCGTCCACGCCGTACAGCGCCTGCTCCTCGGCCGCGCCGACGGCCGCCACGTCCTCCTCGAACTCGAGCACCACGCGGGAGCCGCCCGCCGATGCCCCACCGCCACCGGCAGCAGCAGCCGACGCCTCGAGCGGGCCGTCCAGCAGCCCGGCCAGCGCGCGCCGCAGCTGCGTCTTCTCGACCGCGAGCCGGTTGGCGCGCTGCCTCGTCGTGTGCAGCTCGGCGCGCAGCGTCTGCGCCTCGGCGCGCAGCAGCTCGCGCTCGCGGTCCGCCCTGGCCGCGCGTTCCGACTCCTGCGCGCGGCGCTCGGCCTGGAAGCGCGCGCTGCTTTCGCTCTGCGCCAGCAGCGCGGCGCTCTCGGCCAGCGCGGCCTGCGCCAGCTGCAGCAGCGCGAACACGTTGAGTGACGCCAGGTCCCAGACCTGCGCCACCAGCCGCGCCAGCCGCGGGGACAGCGGCGCCAGCGCCGCCAGCGCCTGCTTGAGCATGGCCGCACACGTCGTGTGGTACGCCGCGCAGCGCACCGGCAGCTGTGCGCTGCTAGACGCCGCCGGGCCATGGCCGGCAGGACTCGCGGGACCAGCAGGACCAACAGGGCCGCGCACGCTGGCGGAGAAGCCGGCGACGGGCGCAAGCCGCGGCAGCTGCTGCACGCACGCGTGCACGAACGCCTCGAGCGCGTCCAGCTCGTGCGCCGCCACGTGCAGCGCGTGCCCGCTCATGCTGCTGCGCGCGGCGTCGAGCCTGTAATTATAGACGCGGCGTGAGGCGTGAGGCCCTTGCCCGGGTCCTCTCCTGGCGGCTATATTTGCCGCCATCACCTCCGGGTCATCCACCGTCGGCATTGCTGTTCTGGACGCCATGGCGCAGCGCGCGCCGCAGGTCGAGCTGCAGTGGCTGGACGAGTTCCTCGTGGACGCCACGTCCAACCAGGCGCGCGAGCCGCGGCGCCGGCGCAAGGCGTCGCCTCGAACGCTCGCCGAGGGCGACACGGTGGCCGCCAGCAGCGGCGCCAAGCCGGAGGCCACCGCGACACCCGAGATGCCGGACGACGCGCCAGACCGCGACGAGAGCGAGCGCGAGAGCGAGGAGTCGGCCAACGTAGACGACCACGGAGACGAGCAGCAGGAGCAGCAGACGCGCTGCCGGCAGCTGCAGGCCGACCTGGACGTGCTGGCCGCGCACGTGGACGCCGAGGCTCAGGCGCGGGCGGCGGAGCGCCAAGCCGCCGCGGCCGAGCTGCGCGCCGCCCGGGTCGAGAGCGAGGCGCTGCGCCGTGAGAATGCGCGGCTGGCGGCGCAGGGCGAGGCGGCGGCGCGCGCGCTGGTGACGGCCGCTGAGAGCCATGAGCAGCTGCTGCGCGCGCTGACCGAGCAGCAGCGGCAGCACGAGCTGCTGCAGGCGAGCAACCACGTGCTGGCGCGCGACGGCGCGGCCGCCAGGCGCGCGCTCGAGGCGGTGCAGCTCGCGTGCCGAAGGCTCGAGGAGGAGCTGGCGGCCGCGCACGCGCAGCTGCTGAGCCTGCAGGGCGAGCGGCAGGCGCTCGAGGCCGCGCTGGGCGTCGCGGCGCAGCGCCGGGCAGGCAGCGAAGCCGCGCAGCTGCGGATGCAGGACGAGGTCATCCGCAGCCTGCGCGCCGACCTGCTGCAGATGGAGTTCGAGTGCCAGACGCTGCGCGCGGACAAGGACGTGCTCGAGGACAAGCTGGCACGGCTGGAGCGCCGCCGCGGCGTCGGGACCACAGGGCATGCTGGCAAGACCGCGGCGGCATCCGCCTCCTCGCCCAGGGCGGGCTGCGACTACGACGTCGTGCCGCTCGACAAGGCCGAGCTCGCAGCCGGCAAGAAGCGCGCGACCATCCGGCCGCTCAAGGCGCGCGGGCAGGACGCCCGCGGCAGCATGTTCGGCAGCCTGCTGGACCTGCCCAACTTCGTGGGCGAGGCGGACGGCGGCGGCCACGACCACAACCACCGTTGCCATGGCCAAGGCGCTGGCCACCGCCTGCCGCGCGCGTACGAGGCCGAGGCGCCGCACGGCCACGGCCGCCACGCGCCAGGGATCGTCTCGCGCATGGCCACGACCGTCAAGAAGCGCTTCGGCGCGCCGGCGGGCGAGAACAAGCCGCCGCAGCACTAGAGGAGCAGGCAGGAGACGTAGACGAGCGCTTGGACGCAGGCCGTGGTGGCATTCACGAGAGTACACGCGCGGTGCCACGCTGACGGCCGGAGGAAGTGCTTGATCTCGCGCCTAGGCCTTGTCCTCGCCCTCGTCCTCTTCGCCGGCGTGACCATCGGCGATCTGCGCGTGACCGACGAACGACAGGTAGGCGTTCCAGAAGAGGCCGACGACGTTGGCGAAGAGCACCTGCAGCGGCGCGGGCACGAAGCGGAAGTTGAGCAGCTGGGCCGGCACCCAGACGGACCAGTTGGCGCGCGTGGCGGGCCACCAGTCTTGGCGCAGCTTGTCCGGGATGCTCGCGGCGTGGCCCTCGAGCGTGAGCAGCGTCGAGAAGAAGACGGGCAGGAACGTCGGCGCGAAGCCCAGCTGGTCCATGGCCAGCCGCTTGGCGATGGCCTGCCGTCGGTTGGTCGCTCGTTAGCGGTCGGTCGCATCCGTGGTATTAAGAGGGAGGAGAGATAACGAGGGAACGCACCGGCGCGGCGACACCCGGCACACGCGAGCCCAGGAAGCGGTACCAGACGTGCAGCACGGGCGACACGAGCGCGCCGTTCATGAAGGTGAAGATGGCGAGCCGCTTGAGGTCCGGCCGCGCCGCGTCCTCGAGCACGAGCTGGCAGCCTAGGTCGCCCGCGCCGCCGATGGCCCCGCCCGTGAGCACCTTGGTGGCCAGCGGCCGCGTCTCCAGCAGCGACAGGTACTTCTCCCACGCGCGCTTGGCGGACCACGCGGACGACGAGGATGACGACGAGGATGACGACGAGGAAGACGTCGAGGACAAGCGGCGGCCCACGACCGGCGCGCGGACCGGCGCGCGGCGCAGCACGGACAGCATCATGAGGACAGCGGCGGGAGGTCGACAGAGAGCAGAGGGCGACTGAATGCGGGCGAGCAGGAAGCAGAAGGAGACGCGAGTCGTGGTCCCATGCACCTCCTCGTCGCAAATCAACGCAATGCTAACCAGATGAACCAACTGTCGGTTTCGAGACTTTCATATTTGATATTAAGCAACAGTATCGCTCGATTACCTTTACGAATCCATGCATACGTACATTTAGTAATGAACGCGTCCACACAAAATACCCGCAGCATGTTATCAACGCCGCCCAGTCGAGAAGACATGAGCCAGCCGCAGGGGCAGCAGGGGCAGGCGGAGGCCGCGGCGGGGCCGCCGTCGGGCGAGCCCGAGGCGCCCGAGATCGTGGCCGAGTTCCCGGCGCCGCCCGCATTCTTCTCGCTGTACCGCGAGGGCGTTGGCGCGGGCCCGGCGCCGCCGCAGCCCATGGCACCGACGTACCACATGTTCGGCTCGCCCTTCAGCACGGAGGACGCGGTGCCCGACCTGCTGCCGGGCGACGGCCGCAAGCTGTACGCTTCGGGCGGCGACGGCGAGGCCGACGCTGTCAGCGTCGACTACAAGGCCGAGATGAAGAAGTGAGCGTATCGTTGTGCGTGGGCTGGATGGACAGGGAGAGAAGCGCTGACCGGGGGACGTGGACGGACAGGATGAACCGGTCGCTGCTGGCCAACTTTGTCGAGCTCGTGGACGTGCTGATGAAGAACCCGGCGCTGTTCAAGTAGGTTCCCGCGCGTGGATGTGATGCGATGGAGTGCGAGGTGCTGACACCTCGACCGACGGATGCCAGCGCCAAGCTGGACGACCTCGAGCTGCTCTTCCTCAACATGCACAACCTGATCAACGCGTTCCGGCCGCACCAGGCGCGCGAGAGCATCCTGCAGATGCTCCAGGCGCAGATCGAGGCGCGTCGAGAGGCCGCGCGCGAGATCCGCCAGACCATCGACGCGTCTCGGCGCACCGTCGAGCAGGCGCACGCCGACATGCTCGGCGCCGTGGAGGACGCGCCGCCGCTGGCCTCAGCCGCCTCATCGCCGCTGCCCGACGACGCCGGCGACGTCAAGATGGAGGACGCCGAGAGCGCCGCCGACTCGGCCAGCGTCTCGGAGGCCAGTGAGGCGGCGGCGCTCACCCCGGCGCAGCTCGAGCAGGCCGAGGCGCGTCTGGCTGACTGGCCCTGTCGAGTGCATGGTGGCGTGCTGGCTGACATGGTGGCGTGCTGGTGGACATGCAGAAGACCAAGGAGGCGCAGCGCGTGCAGGAGACGTTCTTCGCGGCGCTCGAGGCGGCCATGGGCTGAGCGCGCGGCGGACGGTCGAGAGCAGCAGGCTGGGAGTCGCATAGCAGTAATATATGGCGCTGGAGCACCTCGAGTTGACCTTGGTCACGCCAGCAGCGCGAGTTCATGCATGAACACGAGCAGTGAGTCAGCAGCACTTGCGACAACAGAGGAGGGCGGACTCGTGCGGGGGGGGGGGGGGGGGG
>JAADYF010000976.1:0-11072 GCA_023338175.1 Phytopythium delawarense | reverse complement strand
CGGCCAGCTCGAGCGCAGCAAGGACGAGCTGCACGTGAGTGAGTACGGCGTGAGCGAGACGTCGCTCGAGCACATCTTCAACAACATGGCGGCCCAGCAGGATGAGGAGCGCCTGATCGGCAACGGTATGGTGGACCCTCGAGCGCTTCCGCCGAGCAGCAGGCAGTCCGTGCGCTCGTTCCACCGCCCATCCTCGCAGCGCGACTCGTCCATCAACGGGTACTACTGATGATGAAGACGACTCGTATCCACCGAAGAAAGCACCGCCACGCCGCGAGACTGCGCGTGGATCGGCATGAAAGTCACTGAACCGCGTTGCAGTTCATTTTGTTTTAGAATCAAGGCGCAGCGTGCAAGTCGTTGGCGAAGCAACCACGTTGAGTGGAGGCGGCGGCGTGCCAATTGCTGGTGGCGTCAGTAGCACTGGTGCCGCACGCTCGAGCACGGCCGTCGAGGGCGGCACCATCCACCTCCATTCTGCCGTCAGCGGTAGCAGCAACGTGGTCTTTCATTCCAACGGCTTTGCTGTCGTCGGCTCAGCTGGTTCGAGGAACTCTTTGGGAGCCGCAGTCCATCGCCCTGACGTGGACACTGATTTTAGTCGGACGAGGAGTGGGTGACCAATCCATTGTTGCTGGATTCCACTCGCCAGCGACGCGGACGCCTCCGTTTTGATGCAACGCCTCGCAAATTCACCAATCAGTAGTCTCTGGAAGTGAGCTTGCTGGGCTTGATTCTTGCTCCATTCGATGACAGCCCGCTGTCGCCAGCACCTTGTCGCCACCCCCTTCAGAGCTATCTGGCTGCCCGCGCCATGGACTTCAACACGCTGGCGGAGACCCGCTGAGCTCCTTGCTCACTCGGCGTTTTTCAGGATGGTGGAGAGACGTATGGAGAGACCCTTCTCCTCAACGAGTCGGCGGCCCCCCGACACCAGCGACGACCAGGACGAAGAGAAGACCCGAGCCTTCCAGGCGCTGCACGACGCTGGCACGACTCGTTCTCTCCACGGTCACCGACCAGTCTGCACGCGAGAACCAAGCGCGCATCCTGAACCTGGCCACCAGCAGGAAGCTCGTGCGAGAACCAAGCGCGAATCAACACCTCTTGCGGGAGAGCGAGGCTCGTCAGCACACTGCGTGCCGTGTCTTGAAGGGCTTCGACCGACCGTCTTCGCTTCACCAAGTGTCTCGGACTGCAGCGAGGACTCCGGCACCACGTGTCGGTCGACAAGCTCAGCGTCAGCCTAGATTGTTGTTGCTGGAGTAGTTCATTTTGTGTAAATCCAATAGCTAATGTTTTAGAATCAAGGCGCAGCGTGCAACATGGACGGTAAGCTGGCGGCCAGTCTTGCGCGCTATCTGGGCTGTGGTGCTCATCGTGTCTGTGCTTTGAGACGACTGACGCGCTCGACCACGACGTGTGGCACGACGACACGAGTGGTGACCGTATGGCGCTGCTGTTCGACTTGAGGCACCCGGACATGGAGCCGACAGAGCGCCAGACGATTGTCGACATGTTCGAGGAAGCAAGGGCTGGCTCAAGAACAATCAGCGAGACGGCCGACACGCTGGTGCGGCCTGAGAATACACGAGACGCTTGGTTGGTTGCGCATGAGTTGTTGGCGTCACTCTGGGCGACTTGGCGTCGATTTGGCGCTCCGCTCGACCACGATTTTGAGCAGCTCGATGATGGTCACCTGTTGCTGCTCGATGCTCGCGAGCTGCTGGTCGAACTGCCGCTGGTGCCGCTCGAGCTGCTGCTGGTACTGCTTCCCGAGTTCGCGCACTTGCTGCTCGGCGTTGCGGCGCTGCACCGCCAGCTCCAGCTCCAGCTTGGTCTCCAGCAGCGCCACGCGCCGCATCACGTCGTCGCTATTGACAAGCGGACCGCTAGTGGCCGCGCTCTCGCCAGTGGAAGCCACGGGGGTGGAGTCATCGGCCGTTGTTCGACGGCGGGAGCTGTCAGACTCCGTCGTCAGCGCTGTCAGCTCGCTCGCGAGACGCTTCCTGCCCCTGGTGTCGCTCGAAGCAGCACTCACCCGGTCCATGTCGGTCACGATCTCGGCCAGTAGCGCCTTCTTCCGTTGGAACTCTTCGGCGGAGCCCGACTTCCGCAGCGCGCTCTCGTTCCCGGATCGCGCGTGGTCCACCAGCAGGTTGACTCGCGCCTGGCACGCACCGGCGCTCTTCTCGAGACCGAAGCCCTCGAGGCTTTTCAGCGCGTCGGCCACCTCCCGCCAGCCGTTCATGGGCTCGCTGAACGTCCACGGTTTGGTCAGCAGCGCCTGCGTGAGCAGCAGGATGTCGTCGGCCGCCAGGAACTGCTTGCGCACCGACGCGCGCGTCACCCGCGCCTCGCTCGGCGCTTGCTGGTGGTCTCCAGTGCCACTGGTCGGCTGCTCGCCAGTGCTAGGACCCTCTGAGAGGCGCGGAGTCACGCATTCGTCAACCGACACGCCGTCAGCAGCACCGATCAATGGGGTGACAGCCGAAGCTACCCCTTCCTCGACGGCCAGAGGCGTCTCAGTCTCGACTGCAGGCTCTGAAGTCGCGTCCCCAGGCGCAGGCAAGTGGTGCAACGACCGCTTGTGGCCCTTGTGCAGTCCGTGGCGCTTCTTGAAGCGCTGCACCCAGCCCACGGACACTGACTGCTGCTCGCCACGCATGCGCTTGAGCAGCTCGTTGGCCTTGGCCCAGAGCGCGGCGTCGCTCAGCGCCTGCTGCTCCCCAACTGTGTGCGCGTCCTGCCGAGCGCCAAAGCCCGAGGCGGAAGCGGACGCCGAGGACGCAGCCGAGGCCAGGACGTAGGCGTAGAGCGCGCGCTCCATGTCGGGGAAGCGGCCGGTCTGATTGCGCTTGGCGTCCTGGTTGACGCCTAACTCGTCCGGCGAGCTCGTGATCTTGCCGATGGTCGAGCGGCCCACCCACTTGCCGAACTTGGAGTGCGCCCAGTCGCGCAGCAGCTCCTGCGTCATGTCCGGATGCGCGCGGTGGCAGGCGCGCAGCTGGTTCTTCTCGGCGATCGTCAGGTGGTGCCGCACGCCGGCCGCCTTGGCCTTGGGCTCCGCCATGTTTTCCCTGGTGCTGGGCGTTGCTTTACAACTGCGCAGTAGTGGCGCGAGGGGGGGAAGCTGCTCTTGTGCTCTTGGAGAACGAGGTTCAGTTGGAGGGGATGCCAGCCAGCGCTCGTCGCGTATAAGAGCATCGTAGAACTTTAGTAAGATGAACTTGGATAAACTATCGATGACAGCTGCTCTTTAACCGCAACTTACGCTAAATCGGACTGAACGAAAACAGCTCTTTAAACGCGTGTCAACGGTACGCACGCGAACGGTTGCGCTACTCGACATTGAAGTGGGCGAGCACCATGGCGTCGCACGATGCGGACCCAGCAGTGATGGAGCGTCTGGACAGCGCTCCCAGCGACAAAGAACGCTTCAACATGGAGCAGAAGAGTGGCGGTTTTCCTTGTGGTGACGACACTGGCGACTGGGACGTCGCCCGCGCATATCTGGCGTCTCTCCGGCGCCTCGAGCGCCTTCGTCTCCGCCGCCGGACGGCTTTCAAGGCGCGGGAGGGCGGTAAAGCCACAGATCGTATGTTCATCCTAAGTGACGATCGACCATGGACGTCGTTTGCGCGGAAGACGCGGCTGCAGTGGCGCAAGTGGGGGTTCGAGGCGTGCGGGACGCTGCAGTGGCCTGCGCTCCATGCCGCGAGCTGCGCTGGCGACCTGGAAGCCGTCAAGAAGGCACTCTCGACCCGGCAGAAGCGAGCACCAGCATGTCAGACGTCGCTACTCCGAGGTCTGCAGTGTGGTCTACGCCGTGACGCGAGCGGACGCGCCACGCTGCACCACGCGGTCGTCTGCGACCGCTGGGAGGTAGTCAAGTGGTTGCTCAAGTGCCCGGACGCGCCGCTGCAGCTTCGAGCAGTCGACGACTCGCACCGAACGCCAGCTCACTACGCACTTGAGAAGATGGAGCGCATCGCGCTCCGCCATCCGTGTCGACCTGTTGGGTCCTCCATCAGCTTGGTGACCGTGGCGATGCGCGAGAGTTGCCCTCGTTACCGGCGACTGTGGCGAGCTGTTGACCGAATGCTCGTGAGGATGAACACCCTCGTCATGCCAGGACAGATTAAGCAGCATCAAGGAGTGGAGACGGTGGAGCAGCTTGACCTACGGTGCCGTGGAGATCTATGGGATGCGTGCCGAGCAGGCGACGTGAAGCGACTGATGTTCTTGATGCGGATTTACTTCAACGCGACGTCCCCGTCGGATGCCGACGTTGTGTTGGGAGAGTTGCGCTGGACATTTCTTCACGAAGCCTGCAGTCGCTCACACGCGGCTGTCGTTCACTTCTTGCTGACCCATGAGCGTATGAGCTGCTTCAGAGACTCAAAACTCTTGCTGATGCAGGACGCGTCAGGCAGCACGGCGCTGCACTACGCCTCGAGGCGGCAGGCGCTGGACGTGTGTGCGCTCCTAGTCGATGAGTGCGTCGACTTTGGCGAGTCGAATCGCGATGACTTCGTGTCGATGGGAGATGCACTCGCACTGACTCAAGACGCTTGCGGTCGGACGGCGCTGCACTGGTGCTTGATGGCACCGGCCGAGATCTCAACAGACTCCGGTGCAGAGTGTGGATCACGCGCGGTGGTGGCCAAGTTTCTGGCGCAGAAGTGTCCAGCGACACTGCATGTGCGGGATTGTCACGGTATGACACCACTGCACCTTGCAGTGTGGTGTGGAGATGCCGAGCTGGTCCAGTGCTTTCTGGGTCTTGGCGCTGATGCGGATGGCACATTCCCACTACTGTTGATAAACTGTGATGAAGGCGAGAGCTGTGCTCCAACCAAGGCGCCATGGGCACCCTGCGGCCTCCTGTTTCAGCGACGCAAGACAGTCGGGTCGTTGACGGAACGCGAAGACAGAAGTGATAAGGAGGGCCAAGAGATCTCGGGCTCTAACACCACGAGCAGCGATCAACGACAAACCAGGAGTGTTTCTTCGCCCCGACAATCTTCGCCTCACTTGTTTGAGTGCCCAGGTATCACGGGCTATGTCGACGATGACAATACTTCGGCGGTGTACTACTGGATTCGGCGCATGACGGCACGGCGATGTACTGCTACAACTTCAAATGCTAGCAACATGGATCGAGTTGATGCAAATCTGCCATTGTCTTGTCGATCAGCACCTGATGGCGACGAGACAAATCAACCTACCAATGTGTTGATTGGGTGTTTGAAGTATGGAGGCAGTTGCGATCAGTGTCGACTAGCCCCACAAGATCGAAATCCGTCTAACCGTTCGGCAGGCTACAGCATGCCGTTGCCGCCCTTGATCCTCGCACTGCGGGTTTGTTCGCGCGTTGCTGTGTCCAAGCTCTCCGACCGTGTCACAATACTCGAACTGCTGCTTGCAAGCGGTGCGCAACCTGACGGATCCGTCAGTGTTGATGAAGACTCAACTGCAGGGGGTTCGTCGATGCCATTCTACTCACTCTTGGAGGCTTTGCGCACCGGCCACACGAGTTTGGTCCGCATGCTGCTGAAGCATGGCGCGACGAGGCTGAACACGAACTGCCTCGAACGATATTGCTCAACAGACTGGGGCGTTGAAACACTGGAGAGCCTGTTGAGCCCGTTGATGCCGCTTCCAGACGTGATTGAGAGAAGCGATACCATTATCGCGGCATTGTTTGTCCGCAAGTGCTTCAGCATGCTGTCCCAAGTGATCGATTCGACTTTGTGGACTGAGAAGCGCTCAGCATGGCGGGTGATTCTTCGCCACCTGGAAGCGTCGAGGAGATGGCAACACACATCCGAGCGCGATGCACTTGTGGACAGAGATCACCTAGAGTTTTTGAGTCGCACAGCTGATTATTCGATTCACCTCGCACACACAGTGACCAATAGCTTGACTAAAGTCGGTGTGACTGTGAAAGACGATCCCACCGTCTCAAACAACGGTGACTCCACCTCGTTAACGGAGCTGATCAAATTCTGTGTCGGCATTTGCTTGAGATCGCGAGTTCATACAAGAGTGTGCCGCTCTCGAGAGTCAGCTGCCGATTTTGATGCCGACGAAGCAACAATGATGATCTGCATTCGCCACCTGTCGAGTGTTCGAGTCGGCAGCGTCCACCTTGAGCAGTTAATCGCAAATGGGTTCTTTCAGACGGCAACAGCGGTGCTAAAGGCTCAACTTGAGTTTGTCCAACATCAATTCTCGTTGGATGGGATCTTCAGAGCGTTCGATACGGGAACTCGGCGGCTCGTATATCCTGGAGTTGGTGCTGAAAAACACCACACAGACGACTTTCTGTGCGTTTGGCTGAGCAAACTGCTGCTCCAGCAGGCCGATCCGTCAGTAGCCATCCTCACATTGCGATCCGTTGTGTATGCATGTGCATACAACCTCCCGATTCGCCTTGTTGAACGCTGTCTAGAACTTGTAGCGGTACCCCAGTTGGATGCCGGTAGCCAAGCGGTAGAGTGTCTCGTGGAAGAAATGAAGACCATACGAGTACGTGGCATGCGGCTGGAGCAGTGGCTGGTGCTGCATCGACGCATCGATGTGATCCACGCCGTGTTTCGCATCATTTGCAAAACTTCCTTGAGTGCGCGACACTTTTGGCGTGAGCTGGTGATCGCAACTGTTACGAGTCGTGCGAAGGACGACACCGAGAGCTATCGAAAGTGGACCGCCGAACTGCTATCCATGCCATCGACACTGGAAGTTATGGTATCGACGTTTGACGAGTTTGGATTCGACACGCTCGAGTGGCTTGTTCTCAAACGAATCGTCCCAATCGACTGCAAGCAGATGATGGATGTGATGCTACCTAGAATCCTGAAATTGAACCAGCAGCGGATGGTACCCATGTTACAAGAAGGCGACGGTACCGTGTTGACAAGCTCATCATTTGAGGACGAAGAAGTTGTCAGCAAGCATCGCCAATGGTTCTCCCACACGCGATTGATTTACCTGTGTGCTCGGTGGAACGCGATGCGCGTGCTCGCTCACGTGATTGAAGCAGTAGAGTTCCATGAGGATGACGCGAAGCAGTGGCTGTTGGAAACTGCCAGTCGAGTCGATTCTGTCGACGGATGCTCTGCTATCGAAATCGCTCGGCTAATGGGTCATCTGCAAATTTATCACACATTGACCACTTCGTCGCCACCACTCCAGCCGACAAGTTGTGGATCTGAGCCACCGCATGACTCCACTCACGCTGGGTACCAGGACAATGAAAGTTGTGCAGATGAAGACTCCGATCAAGCTATTCAGAAATCCTGGTCCAATCGAAATTTTGGGTTTCTTCGCGCTGTTCTAGCAACCCACGAGCGCATCGCAAGCGCTGCATCAACCAGTGCTTCAGTCGCGCCAATTACCAGTCCAACTCGCCAGTACTTTGCTGCTCCGAGCATCAGCGATGATCTGGAGATTCTGTGCCGCTCGAACCGGGCCCACCATCTAGCCATTGTGATGGGTTTACTCTCTTTCACCACAGCGACTGCGGCTCTCGACAGCCAGCTTCTCGGTTGTCTCGTCCTCACAGCATGCGCGAACGGAGCTATCGACGCGTTGACACGGCTGCTCAGCACTTTCAATCCCTCAAGCCTCACCGAAGTCGACAGTATCGCTTGCGTGCAGCTTGTAGCACGTCAAATGACTGGTCAAGGAGGTGATGTATTTGGTGAAATCCTTCTCCTGCTGCTCAAGCACTCGCTCCCTCCCGGACGACTTGCCGGGGACGGAGGTGAGATCACGCTGCTGCACCGCGCCGCATGTGTGCACAACCCTCTCTTCGCACAGCGGATCATCACGCGGGTCCTCGCAATCGAAGGCTGCGATATCAACGTCCTCGATGCGCATGGCAACACGCCAGTGGTGTACGCGCTGGCATCTGGCCGTATGGAGAACGCTTGCTTCTTGATGCAGCACATCAGTTGCCGTCTCGAAGCCGAATACGAGGGTCAGGCGTGTTTTTACTACGCACTCCACCTCGTCCCAAATCCCTCAGCAAGGCAAATCATCAAAAGCCTTCTAAGGACCAAGCGTGCGCACGCGTTTCTCCACTGCGAGGCGGACTCGGGTGCCTGTGCATGCAAGAGCTTCGAGGTATTAGCTGGTGGAAGCGAATTTTGCAACTTCTGCGGTCATGCAAAGACTCTCCACATTGTCCTTCCGCTCCCGTCGTGGTTCCGCGATCAGTACGACAAATACATCGATGGGAGACTTGCTTGTCGGTCTGAACCCGAGCAGGATGATGACGACGACTACAATGAGCGCCGCCAAGACAATCGATACGCCCAAAACGAGTCGCTTGATGGAGTTAGTGACGAAGACCTGGAGAATGCTCGCGGGCGATTGGACACCGATGCGCTTGCCAGACTCGCGTTGATCCGATATGAGCCGATCGTCCGCGATTTTGGGCTACAAGCTGCATATCCTTCGCTTGAATCTTCAAGCCCTTCAGAAGTCGCTGACGCCATTTCTGATAGCGAGACAGCAGTCTCCGCGTGGCCGATGGTCGATCTCCACGTTCTTGACGTCTGTGAATCCCAAGCAGATAGCAGCACGGACCACAGCGAGGCCGCCGATGTCGATAACGACGAGCTAGAGCGGCTGATACAATCGTCGGGCGTCGACCCGACGAACCGAAAGCTGACCTCACAGCTTCCGTGGTTCATTCGCACCGACGGCGGCATGTTGCATCCTCCAAACTGCGTCTGCCAGTGCCTGGAGTTCGTCACGACACCGCAGATGCTGCTTCACCTCGCGGTCTGCCGCTGGCTGCGGCTCACTATCGCCAAGGCGTCCGGGCACAACTGGCAGTCCAGACACGCGTTCACCTCGTGGAGACTCGTAACAGAGCGCGCGGATCGAGTGCTGCAGCCCCCTCAACCAATTGCATCGGTCGAATCTTCTCCCACTGACAACACCACGGACCAGAGACGAGCAAGGATGCTCAAGCGGGCCGTGATCGCGCACTGGCGACTCGGCCTTCGCGCTCTAACCGCCTTCCGGGCGTGGAAACAGCGCAGCACGTCGCCCGAGCTGGTCCACCACGCGCTCGAGGACGCGGCGCTCGACATCTCGGCCGATATGCGACGCAACCGCCTTGAAACGCTGCGAGTGCGGCAGCTGCAGGTGCAGCAGGCGGCACGCGCCGTCACCTCCCAACCCTGACCAACGAGCGCAAGCAGAGTAGAGGTGGTGGGCGAATGAATTATCGATCGATTGCCGCGTCGGCTGCTTTATAGATATATACGTTGCTCGTGTCGTCCTGCCTCGGTCATTTGCTGCTTATCATACGTCTCGCCACTTTGGGCTCGCCACTTGGGTCCATGCACGCCACGCCAGCTTCCAATACATAGTCGCGAACGCTTTGCCAGGCGCTCACAGATCGTCCATCTCGAAGAGCGCGTCCTCGAGGCTATCGAGCTCGCTGCTGGCGTCCGTGGGGGCGCTCGACTCGCCGGCGGCGGCCTCGAACGACTCGCGCGCCTCGAGCGACAGCTTGAAGTGCCAGTCGTCGTCCCAGAGCTGCGCCTCGCACTGCGTCCTGCTCAGCAGCGCGTCCTCGGGCGCGAATAGCGAGTCGCTAGCGCTCCAGCGGCGCTGGCGGTCGCCGCTGGCCTTGCGCGGGATCGGCACGGGCGTCGAGCACGGCGAGGGCGTCGGCCGCCGCGCCGTCGAGAAGGACGCCGCCTTGTGGAACGGCACGGCGGCGGTCACGCGGTGGCGGCCCGTCGGCGGCGGAGACTTGGACGGCGCGGACGCCCACTGCGTCGACGTGGACGCCGGCAGCGACGCCGCGATCACAGGCTTGCCGTTCATCGCCCGGACGGAGAGGGAAGCGAGTCGTGCGTGGTTGGTGGCCGACTGCGGAATGGATCAGCTGCGGAGACTGGTGGTAGGGCGGCGGTAGGGCGACCCACCCTCGAGTGTGGACACGCGAATAAGACGGTTGGGTGGGAGGGAGGCGGCGATCGGGGACGCGGCGGTGATCGGCCAACGGGTTTAGTGAGCAGTCGTCACGGGTGGACAATGCAATGCCTCGGGCTGTTGACCTGGCTGGTCGTCGGGATTTTGCGGACTGAAGACCAGCGAGAGACTGGCGTGGGCTGTTCCCTTTTTTCCCCGAATGGGATTCTAAATTACACTTGTCGTTTGTAAGCTCTGGGGGAGAAGAGGGGGACGGGGACTCGGACCAAGCGGGTTGAAGTTGCACCCACCCGACTGACTCGGGCTCACTATGGACAGCCGTCGCCTATCCAGTCCAAAATCGCGATTTCGGGACGAGCGCTGCTCCGTTTGATTACTTTTGATGCCCTCGTGGTTTTCCCCACTGGAGAAACGCGTGCTCCCTTTCGACGGGGACGCGCCGCGCCGTGCGATTGGCTCGCGCGCGCGTTTCCGGTCCTACAACGCGGCAGAAATGCACCGGCGTGGGCGAGTGACGTGGTTGAGTGGGGCCAAGAGCGTCGCGCCAATGACCCACGCGTGCGACGGCCATGTAGCCACGACAAACGCGAGGACATCTTTTTCGCCTGCTTTGGTTGCCATGCTTGGACGGCGCAACGGGCGGTGCGACTCGGGCAACTTGGGTCTGAGTCGAGGAGTTGCCCTCCACTTCAACGTCGAAAGGGCTCGTTGTGTGTGTGTGTGTTTTTTTTTTGCGTGGGTTTGTATGGGCTTGAGTATGCCAGGGGCCCAAATGCGACGCTCCGATTCTCAAAATCGCGTTTTCAAATTGACCGGCTTGCCGTTTGGATGACGAGCAAAAGTGTTCAACGCTTGTAAAACGCCATTTCACAGGTTCAAATTGCGCCTTCGCATTGATTTTGCAAATGGACCATCGGATAGCCGCACGCCTTGGGAATCTCCCCGTTCATTCATGCCTTCACTCAGCACTCGGTCGGTGGCAGATTCGCTTGCTCGCCTGCCCGGCGCTCGCTTCGATCCGTGCGTGATGACGCCCTGGCGTTGATCCATACGGCGCTTTCGTGTGTGTCTGCCCTGTCGATTCCGTTCATTGGTCTGTTGCTTCTGCG
>JAADYF010000975.1:0-11075 GCA_023338175.1 Phytopythium delawarense | reverse complement strand
GGAGCACCTTCGGGGTTTTGCTGTGTCTTCGGTCAGGTGGTCCACATTCCTCCTCGTTTCCTGTGTTTTTGCAAGTGCGCTCTCAAAATTTCAGAAAACACTTTTGCCTCCTACAGTACTATCTCTGAATCGAACACCCGATAACCAAAGACCGTGCCAATACTTTTGCGGCGGTATCGAAGCCAACAGCTCTGGCAACACTACATTCACCGTGAGAAAACCCGCTCGATCGTGGCGGGAAACATGGCGGCGCCCGCGTGCTACGACGACGGGAGCTCGACCGAGAGCGAGTACTACTTTGAGCCGGAGGAGGAGCTGGCGGCGGGCGGGCCGCTGGGCGGTGGGGACATCCGACCGGAGCAGCAGCAGCAGCAGCAAAAGGAGGAGGAGGGGGCGTCCAGCTCAGGCGTCGCGGCATTTCCGTCGCTCTCGGTAACTGACGGCGCCAAGCGGCCGAACAATGAGCCGAGCGCTGACAGAGATGGCCGATCGGTCAAGACGGCGACGGTGACGGACTCGGACTCGAGCACCGAAGCTGCGGCCGCCGCGGCCCCCTGCAGGAAGAAGCCGCGCACAGGCGACAAGGAGCGAGTGGCGGCGGCGGAAAGCGCCGGGAAAGCTGCCGGCGTCGATGCGAAGAAGCAGGTGCCACGCATTGTGAGATTGGCGCGGCCGGGAGAGGATCGCGCGGCCAGCAGCACGGTTCGCAGGCTGAGCGGTAGTCTGCGGCAGTCACTGCCGGCGATCGCGACAGAGGTGGATCTGCTGCTGGAGAAGATCGATCAGGGACTGTCGAACCCACGGCCAGGCTTGAAGCGGTCACTGCCGTCGAGCGAGGAGTCGTCTCCACGCCGCCAAGAAGGTGAGTCCAAGCGACGACGAGGTGAGGCTGACAGTGCAGTTCGCGAGCCCTACCGCGTGGTTCATTCGAGCCACGTAAGGTCTGAGAGCAGGTCGCATTCGCATAGTCACCAGCGGTCTGATGAGAAACGAAGCCACTCGAGAGACGGCGACGTACTTAGAGCAAGTCGTGGTGAGGATGTTCAACGCGCGAGCCGATCTGACGATCGACGCAGCGACGAGCCGCCCCCGCGAAAGAGTTCTTCCGCGCATCGCTCGTCTTCGGAGCATCGGTCGCAGCGCTCGGATCAAGATCGTCCGTCTAGCGCCGGAGCTTCAACGTCGCCATCCAAGCGCAGCTATTCTGACCGCATGCACTCGGATTCGCACCGAAGCTCGTCTCGTGATGAACACAAGGAGAGGAGCGATGCGAGACGCAGCAGCGACTACAGCAAGACGCGTGATCCGCGGCGAAGCTCTCCTCACCATCTACAAGAGCCACATGACAGCGATGCAAATTCGAATCCAAGTGAATATCCCAGCGGTAGCAGTCTGCGCGTCCCCCGACGGAGCTTGTCTCTTCACCCAGAGAGGCTACACGAAGAAGAATCAAGAGGCAATGCAAAGACGCGTAGCACCAGCAAGCACAACAGCTCTCGTGATCCACGGCGGGGCTCTTCGTTGCACTTGGAGGCTCGTACTCGGGAAAAATCACCAGAAAAGGGAACGTGGAGTGATGAAAGGCAAAGTAGCAGCAAGCACACCACCGGTACAAGCGACCCCCGACGGAGCTCGTCTCGCCATCCAGATAGGCTGCGTGAAGAAGAATTGAGAAGTGATGGCAGACCAAGTATCAGCGAGTACAGCAGCTCTCGTGATCCCCGACGTGGTTCTTCTCACCACCCAGAAGGGCAGCATGGAGAAGAATTGAGAAGTGATGGGAGGACTAGTAGCGACAGCAGGCGTGATCCTCGTTGGAGCTCTTCTCACTATCCAGAGGGAAGACACGGGGAAGAAACCAGAAGTGATGGCAGGCCAAGTAGCAACGAGTACAGCAGCTCTCGTGGTCCCCGACGGAGTTCTTCTCACCATCCAGAGGAGCGACATGGAGACGAAATGAGACGTGATGAAAGACAGAGCAGCAAGAACAGCAGCGCCCGTGATCCGCGACGGAGTACTTCTCACCATCCCGAAGGGCGACATGGGGAAGAGACCAGAAGTGATGAAAGACCGAGCAGCAAGCACAGCAGCAGCTCACATGATCCGCGACGGAGCTCGTCTCTTCACCCTGAGGGGCGACGTGGAGAAGAGACCAGAAGTGATGAAAGGCCAACCAACGAGTACGGTCACTCGCGTGATTCCCGCCGGAGCTATTCTGTGCATCCGGATTGTCGAATTCGGGGCGACAGAACCGATGCGAGGCCAACTAGTAGTGAGTATGACATTTCGCGCGATCCTCGACGAGGCGCTTCTCGCCATTCAGTGGTGCGGCATGGAGAAGAATTGCGAAGTGATGCGCAGACAAGTGGCAACGACTACAACATCTCTCGTGATCCGCGACGTGATCATCACGTTTACCCAGAACATCAGAGTCGAGATCCGCGGCAGAAGAGTAACGACCAGAGATCCGAGTCTCGGCGAAGCCCAGAGCGTCACCGGGAAGACGAAAGGATTGAGCGCCGTGGACGAGGCGTTGATGAGTACGAGAGCAAGCGCGAATGGCCTGAGTTGTATCGAAGCTCTTCTCAGCGCCCAGAGCTCATGGACAACGCCGTTAGAGCTCCACCGAGTCGAGAATACGATGATTCTGCGAGTCAACGGTATCGCGAGGCGCAGGAACTCTACCCATACCACACGCAGAACGACCAGCATCCCATCTATCACGCTGTCGAGCCAATCCACCGTGATGGATATGCCTTTGGGCAGAGAGACGACCGAGAGTACCCTCCACGTCAGGAGTATTCACGTTCACGTCGCGCAGAGCACATCGAGCCTGTCCCGCAGTTTGGAAGACCGGAGCGCACTCTCCAGAGCCCTCGAGGATTTGACAATGGGCCTCTCGATAGGCGATTTGGCAGTCTGCAAGCGGAGCGAAGACAACCTGCCGGTTTCGAGCAGCCTCCTCCACCGGGACATCAGGCTTTCAACCCGCTTCCAGGCTATTACGTGAGTGGGCAACACATTGAATCTCCGCGATCGAAATCAGTTGACCCAGTGGGAACATGGCGAGACCCAAGACGGGATCCAAGGGCTCAGCAAGACCCGAGAACTCGGACGGCAGCGCCTGCCTCAAGCTCCCGCCCCGCGGATGTGCAACCAGCACCAGCGCAATACCGCCAAGAATATCAAGAACAGGTGAGCATCCGTGCTCCTCCTGTGCAAACCAGTCCGTTTCAG
Source organism: Phytopythium delawarense (assembly GCA_023338175.1). Classification (NCBI taxonomy): domain Eukaryota; phylum Oomycota; class Peronosporomycetes; order Pythiales; family Pythiaceae; genus Phytopythium; species Phytopythium delawarense. The sequence goes on along the minus strand of JAADYF010000975.1, from coordinate 7,838 downwards.
CGAAGTCGCTACGTCGACCCCCGTCGTGCACGCGACGACCGCCGTTTCCCCGAGCAAGCACGTGAAGATCGTGTGCGTGATCCCGGGTTCAGCCGGCCACTCGCACAAGACTCAACAACAGCATCTCAACGCCTTGAGTACGATGCATTGGGTGATCACTCGACACCTGCGTCTCGAGATCCTCGCCAGCTCAATGCGAACGGCAAACGGCCGCGACCCGCGGCCACGACGACTGATTCATACTCGTCGCCGGTGATTGCGGCAATGATCGCCGCGCGTCAGATCAACCAGAAGTATGTGCTGGATGTGGGCCGATTCAAACTCACGAGCAAGTTCGCCGAGATCGAGCTGCTCAACCCGAACAGCGTGCACAAGCACGATTATTTGCTGATGCTCCAGGGAAACTTGCGCATGATAAAGCTTCGGCTCGAGAAGCAACACCCCGCCGAGTTCCCGGATGTCTTTGACGCGGTTCGGGTCACGGAGGAGCAGATCCGGCGCTACGGGGAGCGGAAAGCGTTCGCCGTGCGCATGCAGAACTTTCTCCGCGAGCAGCAGAAGCTTGAGAACTACTGCAGCGGAATCGGCAAACCTGGGGGCCGGTATGTCGAGCTGATCCAGCGGCAGCTTGACGAGGAGCGCGAGCAACTCATCCGAGAGAACCCCGGCATGTTTGACCGCATGCTCCAGCAGTGGGATCCGAAACAGGGGCGTTGCGTGTTCACGAAGCGGTTCCACGAAGAGTGGGGCGACGTGTAGGGGCAGATAGGCGCATGCTACAGTAAGCCTGCACCTTTGGTGAAGATGCAGGCTGAAGCAGCGTTGTCCCCTTATTAGCATTTATTTCGGGGACACCAGTCTAACTGTTGATGTGGCCCACTCCTTCTATTTCCATGACACGCAATTGAACGGTAGTCACGAACCGAGACAAGCATGCTGACGCGCAGCCTGCCGCTCGCTCGGCGCGCGCTCCGGCGAGCTTGGAGGCGCTCGACCACGCTGTCCATCGAGCTGGTGCGTCGGAGCGCAGCTCCCGTGGCCTCTGTGGGTTCTAACCACTCGCTCGTGGTCTGTGAACCGCCAGCCGCAACCGACGAGCTCGCGTGCGTTCTCCAGTCCCAGCGCTTCTCCTGATGACGACGACCGGAAGGACAGCAGCGCGTCCAAGAGGAGTGGACAGCCAAGCGAACCCGCTGTTGCTGCACCGTCGAGCTGGTGGGAGGAAGCCCGCGAGACGTACGCCCGCGCTCGCGCACGCACGCATGTGCTCGAGGAATTCGAGACTGCCGGCGTGTTCCAGCCGTCGTCCTCGCGCCTCGTGCGTCTGAGCAACTGGTATCTCTTCTACCAGCTGAACCGGCCGCGCGAGACGCAACTGGACATGGTCGAGTTTCTCGAAGGCGCCAAGCACGCGATGGAGGCAACTATGATGGCCATGTACTCGCGCGAGTTCGCCGCCTTCGCCACCCGCAGCCAGAAGACCACGACCACGACGGGGGATCTGGACGAGTCGAGCCCAGTGCATCTGCTGATCAACACGCTCGAGCCCGTGAGCTTGGAGGCGTTTACCGAGTTCGTGTGCTTCTCGAGCGCTGCCGGCATCCGCTCCGAGCTGCAGAAGCTCGAGCTGCACAGCGCTCACGTCGTGGGCGTGACATTCACGCGGGTGCCAATGCGGCCGACGACGAACTCTAGCGGCGCCGTAGTGGTCGGCGTCCCGATGCACGAACGGATGGCGATTCAAGTGCTGTTTGATGTCACGGAGCACTTTCGAATGACGCTGCCCGGCGAGAATGGCGACGAGGAATCCGCGATCGACGATGAAGAAGTCGTCGTGCGCAACAACAAGGCTGTGTGGCAGTTCGCATCAAACGTGACGACAGCCGACAATATCGAGTGGACGATCGAGCCGCTGGACCTTGCCACCGTGTGATGATCTTGCCGAGGTTGAGCACTACTGTAGAGCAAACTCACGAGGAATAGAGCAAGCCCATCGCGCCACAACGAAAACTTATCGAGCAACTACTTGGTCTTCAGACACATATCAGGGTCTGTCCCGGGATGCAGCTCACAGAAAACCTACTCCCTTTTCACACGCACATTCCTTGGCTTCACGTCTGCCTGTGTGGTTTCACCTCCTTGCTCGCTCGACTCCTCAGCAGCAGCAGCAGCAGCAGTGACAGCGACAGCGATCTCTCTGTCACCAGCACCTGGAGCTCGAACGGGACCTGTCACTTGATTCGAATAGTACACGAGATACTCGTTCACCTCACCGGTAAGCAAGTCCGTGCGTGGCCATGTGATATCGATGACCTGTTTGATTGCGCCGTAGAGTATGTCTGAGATGGAAATGTGTCGGCTGGTACTGGCCTCGTACTGCTTGGTGTTGCGGCAAAGCGTCCGCGCATCTCCCAGAAGCGCCTCTCGCTGCCGATAGTAGCCGTTCTCAACGCGCGCACGGATCTTGGTTAAGTCCATCGGGTTGGCTACGGCGCTGACGTAGCCGGATTGGTGAGGAAGCGACACGAGATAGCGCGCTGCTTCGTTATCGTATGGGTTATGCTCTCAATGGTACGGGTGTAGCGCTTGGCGTTGAAAGGGTCGGCATGCATGTCGAGCGAGATCATGGAGGTCTCGATGCGATCACCAACGTTCCAGCCAGCACGGATGCTCATCTCGAACTTGGCATCCAGCACCAGGAAGTCCTCGACATGGCTCGTGTGGCACAGCACACGGATGTTGTGCCTTTGCGCTGGTGTGGCATTGCTCGACAGCCGCGACAAGCTTGCATTGACACCGACGAATTGTCCAAAAGTGGGCTCCACCAAGTCGTACATGTGCATGGGCTCGTCCGATTCCCCGTGTCGACGCTTCCATTGGCGCGATGTCACCTCCATCGCATCTTTCGGTACGGCTAGGACCGCTAGCGTGAGCTCGGTCATGACCAACCGGTCGTTATTGAAGTCATCCGAGTCAGGAAACAGGTTGCGCACGTCGACCACACGGCATTTGACGGCAAAGCAGCGACTGAGGACGCCGTCGAAGCAGTAGTAGGGCACGATCTCCTCGAGGTAGTCGCGGTCCCGCAGGAAATCGATGTACGCGTTCGGGAAGAAGACGACATCGTCTTTAAGCTGAGGCGTGATGACGACCTCTTTCTCGGGGGCGTCGATCTGCACCCAGCTGCGGCGGTACTGCGGCCCGAGCCCGAACGTCTCTCGTATGATCCGCGACTTTGTCTGCACGCTCTCCGCCTCTGCATTCTTCAAGTCTTCCTCCGCTGCGAACTCGCGGTTACATACCGGGTAACCGACTTGGTTGAGTCGATCCTGAACGTCGACTGCCGAGTTGATCTCCAGCAACTTCGAGAAGAGCGAGTCGCCGTACAAATTTGTTCTCTGCCTCTTGCAAGCGGTACAGCGACGCAGCCTCCCTCCGTCCACGGTCTGCGCGTGGCTCAGCTGGTTGTCATCGAGCGGGAAACGGCAGCAAGCGCAGTCGAACCGCGCGTGGTATTGTGACTCCGTCGCTGGGATCGGAGGCGTCCGCTGCGGCAGGACGAGCGTGGCGCCATTGGGGTGGAGTCGGAACTGGACGAGGCTCGCGTCACACTGAAGGCAGCGAGACCCCTGCCGACTCATCGTCGGTCTGGTGTACATGCTGAGACCGTCACGCCGCCAATGAACCAGTTCAGAGACCGTCGCGCCGCCAATCAAAGGTTCCCCAAGTGATGGACACGTATGATGGTGGGAGTAAACGACCGGATGCATAGGTGATGGTGAGGAGAGTGGTTCACCAGTCAAGAGACCGATGCGGACGCGGAGGTCGGCGCGGTTGGCCGCTGCTCCTGGCTCGGCCGTCTGCAGTGTGCAGTCGCGTGGCATGCATGGCCGTCGACCTCCTCCTTCCGTGTCGGCGACTGACACGATCGATCTGACGGGGAACGACGCGGACGAAACCGAGGGCGACGACGACAGCGTTGAAGCGCCGACAACCGGAGTGATGTCGTCCGTGTATGGCGTGGTGACCCCTCGCGGGTACTGCCCTAGGTGCGGTGTCGAGCTCATCGACTCGGCAGTGCTCGTCAGCGATGACGACAACGGCGTTCAGCAGGACAGATCAATGGCTGCGTCGCATAGGGCGGCTCTGCCGTTGGTGACGGTGGCGGAGTACCGCGCGCTGGTCCAGTGCGCGTGCTGCCTGCGGTCGTTCGCCGAGAGCGACGAGGAAGCGCTCAGCCATCTACAGCGTACACGCAGCTGTCGGTTCCCCCGCTGCCGCTCATGCGAGGCTGTCAACTTTATGGCGCTGTTCCAGGCCGTGGTGGAGATCAGCTTGGCGCATGGCGTGATGAACCAGCTCCGAGAGGCCGGGATGGATGCTGTGGACAGACTTTTTGCAATGGATCGTGCTTTTCGCGGAGACGAGCAAGCGGAGGAGGAGGAATGCTTCAAAGCGCTCCAGACCACATCGCGCGTCTTTCGCGACACGTTCGGACTCGAGTACCGCCGCTCGTGGCTGCAGCACGAGGCGCCTTCAGACGACCTGCTGTACACTCCACAGCTCGGAGACGACGTCGTGTACTTCCCGGAGGCGTACAAAGACTTCTTGTCGAGGTGTTATTCAGCACGGACACTCACTTACCGCCCAGACTATTGGACGGACACGCGCCGGCAGGTTATCGACCGAAGCTTCCCTGTCAAGTGCCGAGTCGTTGGCGTCCGCTACGTGTTTCCAGAAGGCCGAGAGCTACAAAAGTGCCGAATCGTGATGCCAGAGCGCACACTCGCGGTCCTCGCAGTGCCAAACACCGAGCAGCTATCACACAAGCGCAAGCGTCGGCAGCCAGACGAGCCCGCGCACGTGTTCGACCTGGTGGAGCCAACGTTTGGGCAGTTTGTCACGGTCGACTCGACGATGACGATGCTTCGTTGAGAGTCGCAGTCGGCGATGCGATACAAGATGAAGGCGCTGTGTCATCCAAAGTACGTCGAAAACTACCTCGTTCTCGATGCGAAGTACGAGATTGGCGTGCGCTCTCGATGGGACATTGGTGACTGGGTGCAGAGCCCACTGATCCACCTGTGCGGCGATTACGAGCCCACGAACGCCGAACAATTTGTTGGCACGATCGTTGGCATTGAACCACGGCCCGTCGTATACTACGGGACTCGAACTGATGTCAAGACACCTGCTCTCAGCGTCAAAGTGAACTGGGATGGCCAAGAGGAGGCGGAGGCGAGCGGCACGTGGGAGGGGTTACAAGATGTTAGTCCGTGGGACCTGCAGTTCGTCGATGAGCATCGACAGCACCTCCAGACGTGGCAAGAGGAGTGCTGCACGGCAACGCACCGGCGAGATGCGAGGCGTATCAGCGACGAAGGCAAGCAGGAGCTCCTCTCCGCGATGGACCGCTTTATGGCTCAGGAGTCTTTTCGTATTTCGTCCGGCTGTCGATCGAGAGCGAGGACACTGGGACAGCTTCTCCTGTGTCACTGCCGCACCAGCCCGACTATCTCAGCGTCGTGGCGAACCCGATCGACCTGACCAAGATCAGAGCGCGCCTTGAGAACGGATACTACCGCCAGCGAGAGTCACTACTGAGCGACGTGATGGTCATGTGTGACAACACGAAGGAGTACGAGCGAAGGACAAGCGGTCACGTTGTGAGGGCTGACATGCTACTCGCTGCTATCAAACAAGTCGTCGACGTTGTCTGGCCGAGGACGGTGGGCGAAACTGCGAGTTCTCGCACCGAGCGATACGTGTATCATGCAAACCGTGCTGTGGGACCAACTGTGGCTGCCGAAGCCAGGAAGCGTGTTGAGCAGGACACAGCGACCGATGTTGAGATGAGGACACACGAGCAAGAGTCGTCTGCAGACACAAACACCACCGAGAGAAGCGTCACCCCTGAGGGCGGGCTACGAATTGATCAAGAAGGCACAGCCGACGTCGAGATGAGGTCACGCGAGCAAGAGTCGAGTGTGGACACAAACACCATCGAGCGAAACATGAAGCCTGAGCGTGAACCGCATCTTGATCAAGAAGTTAGGGCCGACGCTGAGGTGAGGACTCCTGAGCGAGAATCGTCTGCAGACACACACGCTAGCGAACGAAGCATGAGGTCTGAGGGAGGGCTACATCTTGATCAAGAAGCAACGGCTCATGCCGAGATGTCGACACGCGAGCTAGAGTCGCGTGAGTCGTCTGCGGACACAGACATCACCGTGAAAAGACTCAAGCACGAGTAGCACGCCTTGTTGGATCGAGAGGCAATGCTCTTCGGTACAAATAAACTAGCTACACTTGAAGTCAGTTGTCTAGAGTGGAGCTTGTTGCAATTCTAGTCGTTATTACAAGAGCTAACACCGAAACGAGCCATGTCACTCCACTGTTGCCCAGTTATCGGCGCCGAGCCATGACCCTCGCTCATGCCTGGCTGGACTCGCTGTCGCTCTCGCCCTCCTCCTCTCGGACCTCGCCGCTGTCCACTTCAGACGCGAGCTTGGTGACAAATGGCGTCGCCTCCGCGATGTGCCAGTCCACGAGGCTTGACCGCGAGACGTTCGAGTCGAAACTCCAGTCGAACGTCGTGTCCAAAACGTACTCAGCACCTTCCTCCTCGTCCTCGCCATCACCTGTGCTGGCGCTCACGTACTCGGTCACAGTGAAGCGCACCTTGGCCCGCAGCGACTCGTTCAGCTGGAACACGCTTTGCGAGTCGGCGTGCTGCTCTGGGTGGGCATGGCTGTACGAGTACTCGATCTCTGCGAGCCGCGCGTCGCGGACGTCGAGGCCCTTGAGCGTGAGCGTGGCGTCCGTCGCAAGTCCAAGCGCCTTCTTCTGCTCGTCCAGCTTGGTCCTCCACAGCGCGACACACGCCTCTGTCGCCACGTCCGACAGCGCAACTCTGTTGCCGTCGTCTCCATCAAATGCAGCCGCGTACAACTGCTGGTACACGGCATGGACGGCGTGCGTGGCGCCGGACAGCAGCTCCGGAATGTCCACGGGCTCGTCGGGCGGCACGAGGCTGCAGATGAACATGAACATGCGCTCCCGCATCGAACAGCCGGCCGCGAAGCGCCTGCCTAGCGGCGACGTGGCGCTCTCGAGCGACGCGAGCGCAGGGTACGCGAGCAGCGTGCGCGCCACGAGCTGCACGATCTTGGCGCGCGACAGCAGGTACGTCGACAGCTCGCGCTGCGTCGAAAGCGGCCGGGACGCGCCGCCCAGCGGCCGGTGGGCGTCAGGTAAGGAGATGAGGCTGGCTGGCGCCTGTGTGAGCGCGGTGGCGGCCGCATGGAGCGCCTGTGGACGCGCGGAGAGCCGCCGGGCACCGCGCAGACCGCGCGCCAGCATGGTGATGGACGACGGCGCGGAATGAGCTGGTGAGCACCACAGTTTTGGCTCGGCCGTTTACTTCTTGCGGCGACGGTAGGACGGAGTTGTCACAATATATGAAGGTCCTGATAGTACTATTGTTGATTCTTTGATTTGATAGCAAGGAGGCGCGCGGTTGACGACTGGGTCCACGACAAAACCACACGGCATGCGAGTAGCCTGGAGTACTTCTGCATTCACGTAGCTCGCGTCATCCCTGGACAGCCATCAATCCTGCTCGCTTATCAGCTATCACGCCGCCAACACACTCTTGTGTCATCGAAGGCGAGGCTCGCGCCGCGGCGGGAAGACCGACGACCGGCGCTGTACACGTCCAGAATGTTGTGGGTCGCTGCTGACGTCGATGCCTTCGACACGGGAGCAACTCTCACGAAGGTTAGTCCCATGCAACCGCACTCGCTCATGTGCACTATGCCACATCACAGTTGGCTGCT
>JAADYF010000974.1:0-11081 GCA_023338175.1 Phytopythium delawarense | reverse complement strand
ACTTGCGCACGTTGTCGTCCAGGACGGTCTCGTAGTTCTTGCCGAAGGGAGCTCGCTCGCATTGCTGTGTCAGCTTGTGCGCCGTGTCGGCGTTCAGCGGTAGCGGGACAGTCCCCACGCCGGCGACAGTCAGTCCTGGAGCGGGGGAGAGCATGTTCGCAAGTCCGCCGAAGGAGTACTCTCCGCTCTGCTTGGTCTTGACGGCGCGCGCTAGCACCGCAGCGAGAGCGCGACTGGCTTCGTCCTTGGGCTGCGGGATCTCCTGGAACTCCTCGTCAGACAAAGGACCCGCGTCCTTGGGCTCGTTTCGGTAGCACTGCCGGTGCTGACGATCCTCGTCGTCGTCGGACGCGCCGAACCTCTCCCACAAGTTCCCCGACGCGTCCTGCATGAGGACCGAGCTGCCGTCGTCCGAGCTCGACTCCTCCCCATCCTCCGACTCCTCCCACTCGTCAAAGTCGTCGTCCTCCATCGCCGTCGTCGTCCTTCATCGCCGTCGTCTTCGCTCGCCAAAGCCAAAGTGAGGGAACTCCCAAGGAGTTCAGATCGATGTCACTGTTGGCGAGGGTGACAATCGTGCATCACTTCAAGTTGTGAAGCAGCCAATCAAATCGTTTCGCGCGCTATTTCGAGACCGTCGATTGGATAAAAGTTCAACTTCAACTGCAAAAGAGCTCGTCGCAGCAATGCACTTGCAAACTGTAGCAGCGACTGGAAGTTCGTGCGTGGTGATTCGAACCACCCAGCAACCAACGATACAAGAATGCGCATCGGACCTCGAGTCGCTGCGATACAAAGCACGAGGGATGGACGTGCCGCTCATTGGAGTCCTGCCAGAGGCGCCGTTCCACCTCGCGCTCCAAGAGTTCGACCGACATGAGGGACGCGGAGAGCGGGACGACCGCGTGCTGATCATTCGGCACGTGCGAACGCATCAGTGATTTCTTGGGTGTCCACGTCAGTCGAGACTGTGAAATGCCGCCGGGAGACTCTGTTGAGTACCGACGAGACGACCGTCGACGCGGAGCAGGTGAACGTCGAGCTGACTCCACATCACAACGCGGCCTCTGAAGTTGGAGAGCACCTGCGTGCGTACCAAAGCTGAGGAAACACCATCCCCGCACTATCTTCTATTGCAGACGTTCACACTGCCGAGCCAAAAGATGGTGAACCGCAAGTCCTTCTTTACCTGTTCATCGCCAAGAACTACGCGTTCGTGGACAACGGTGTCAGCTTTGGCACTCGGCGGCGACGACCTCGACGTGCTGAAGTCGATCGCTTCGACAGGTCGGTACGTCCGAGCGCAGTTTGTTCCTTTGTGTTTGAGTTGATCCACGATGGTGGTTGCTCACCTACACCATTTCGAGTTGTCGCTCAGCCGCTGCTCGGCGCCGTGTATGATCCTCGCTGCTCCCCTCGGTGGTCGCACGCCACCTTGACGCGCCGACACACTCCCTTCGTGCCGTCGACCCACCGCTTGATCACGAGCGCATCCAAGTGGTGATATCCATCGCCGCACTGGATGACGAGTCCGGGTCGAAGTAACGTTCATTAGCAGGCGATTGTGGCGGTCTCCACCTTTGCGAAGCGTTTACGCTCCCGAAAAATCAGTGCGAAAAATCCAGAGCGGCGTCATCCATGAGCCCATGGGGTTCACGCCGCCTTGCGCAGGATGACAGGGCGGCGCATTCGGCAATTGAAGACCTACCACGCCACGCGCCATGCCTCTCAGCCGCGGTCTGCGGGATCTGTCCGACCCGGGCTTACTGCTGGTGTGGCTCCTGCTGTCCCCGCTGCTGTTCGCGCTGCTGCCGCTGCTGCTGCCACTGCTGCTGCTCTCGTCTCCTCAACGCGCGTGGGACGCAGTCTCCTCCAGCGTCCGCCGACGCCTGTGACGGTCGTGGTGCGAAGCGAGCAAGAAGGACGCGACGGTCTCCACACTGTGGACGTGATCGACACTTGAATCCGACGACGCTGTCCATGCCAGAGGCTGATCGACTTTCATTAATGAGTTCAAACACGAGTTCCTATTTCTTGCTGACATGCGCACTGCTCGGCGTCTACTTGCCCGAGTCGCGGGCGCCGCAGATGCGCGCGAGGTTGAGCGTGCTGCCGAAGAGCGTGCCGGCCGTGATGGCCTTGTCGGCGATCGGGCCCGACACGACCACCGGGTGGCGCGCGTGCCGCCGCGTGTAGAAGGCGAAGGCGCCCTGCATGCCGTCGCGCAGCGTGGCGAACGCGTGCGCCACCGGCACGCGCTCTAGCCGCACGCGCACGATCTGGCTCGGGTCGGACGGCGCGGCGTCGATGTGCGTCATGAGCCGCACCACCTGCGCGTCCCGCACGGCGGCCGCGATCTGCTCGCGCAGTGACGTGCTCTTGTCCACGAGGTGGGCGAGCAACTGCTCGTCCGACCACTTGCCCACGTCGACGGCGGCGTCCACGAGCCAGTCGCTCTCGATGGCAGCGGCCCGGAGCTCCGTCGCGAAGCCCAGCTCCCGCGCGATGAGCACGGCCTTCTTGGCGCTGCGCACGCCCGTCACGTCGTCCAGGATCTCGCGCACGCTCAGCTCGCGGCGGTAGACAACCAGCTGCGCCTGCATGACGGCGGCCAGGTCGGCGTCGGCGGGCGACGGCTGCGCCATGATGGCGTCCAGCACGGCGTGCAAGAAGCGGCTGCCCGAGTACTCGACGCGCACGATCTCGTCGCCCGTCTGCACGAAGTTCTGGATCGTGTTGAAAATGGGCACGCCGATCGACAGACACGCCTCCGGGTCGAACGTCAGCTCGTTGTCGTACGTCTTGGCGCGCAGCGCGTCGATGAGCGACGAAGACGCCGCGCCGACGTTGATGTTGCTCGTGATTACGTGCACCTTGCGGCTCAGCCACGACGGGTATAGCTGCTCCACGTGCGTTGGGCAGTCCGACACGTCGATGATGAGCCAGTGCGGCAGGTGGTCGGCGCACACGTGGTCCAGGAACGCGGCATGCTCGAACGCTTGCCACTTGCTGTTGCTCGGCGCCAGGTCCTCGCTTGACAGGCCACCGTTCGCGTCCAGCAGCATGCGCTCGCTCGAGTGCGTCGCCACCGCGCGTAGCCGGATGTCCACGTTGAAGCGCTGCGTCAGGTACTCGCGCTGCTGGTGGAACTGGGCCACGAGCGCGCGGCCAATGTCCTCTTCGTCCGTGCCGTCGCCCAGCTCGAGCCCGACGATGCCCACCGAGATGGTCTGGTCCGAGAGGAAGAAGGACGAGTGTACCGCGCGCAGCGCCGCCGCCGAGTCCTTGTAGTGCACGACGGCCGAGATGTTGCGCTCGGATGAGCCCTGCGAGATAGCCAGCACGTTGATCTTGGCGCGGCCCAGCGCGCTGAAGAAGCGCGCGCAGACGCCGGGCGTGGCGTTCATGTTGTCGCCCACGGCCGCGATGATGCTGATGGGGGCGATGTACTCGGTCTTGTCGATCGACCCGACGTGGATCTCCTTAAAGAAGGTCTCGTCCACCACCTCCTTGGTCTCCTCGGCGCGGTTCATGGGCACGGCGAAGCAGATCGAGTGCTCGGACGACGCCTGCGCGATCAGCACCACGTTCACCTTGATGCGGTCCAGCGCGCTGAAGAGCCGAGACGACGTGCCGTGCACGCCCACCATGCCGCTGCCCTCGATGTTGAACAGCGCCAGGTCGTCCACGGTCGAGAAGCCGCTGACGATGTTGCGCGCCGTGCGCGCGCCGTTCGAGAGCGTGCGCGTGAGCTCGACGCGCTTGCGGTTCGAGATCTTGGTGCCCGGGTGCTCGGGCTCGAACGTGTTGCGGATGAAGATGGGGATATCCTCGGCGATGACGGGCGACATGGTCTTGGGGTGGATCACCTTGGCGCCGAAGTAGGCCAGCTCCATGGCCTCCTCGTACGAGATCTCGGGCAGGATCTTGGACTCGGGCACGCGGCGCGGGTCCGAGCTCAGCACGCCGCTCACGTCCGTCCAGATGGTCACGCCGCTCGCGTGCAGCACGCGGCCGCAGATGGACGCCGTGAAGTCGCTGCCGTCGCGCTTGAGCGTCGTCATGACGCCCTCACGCGTGCTGCAGATGAAGCCCGTGATGACGAGCCGCGTGTTGGCCGGCTCGGCGTCCAGGATGGCCTGCATCTTGGCCTCCGACTGGTCGTACAGCACGATCGGCCCGCGGTCCTCGTCCGTCTCGACCGTGAGGAAAGCGCGCGCGTCCACGAAGCGGTAGCGGTAGGGCTGATTATCGCGCCTTGCGCGCCTATCAAGTACTGCCGCGAGCACCTTGGCCGACCAGATCTCGCCGTGGCCCGACACGAACTCGACCACGTTGTCCGTGTAGATCTGCATGATGGAGATGGCGCGCAGCAACTCCGAGATGCGCGCCAGGTCGGCCACGATCTCCCGCTCGATGCGCGCGCCTTCACCCTCCTCCTCGCCCTCTAGCGGCGGCAGCAGCGCGGCGATGACGGCGCGGTGCTTGTCGCGGATGGTGGCGAGGATGCCCTCGATCTCGGCCGCCTTGCGCAGCTTGGCGAGCTCGAGCAGCGAGATGAGCAGGTCCGTGACCTTGGGCTTGCCGCCGATGGCCGACACGACCACGGCCACGCGCGGCTCGGGCAGCGCCGCCACGATGTCCGTCACCTTGGCGAAGCACTCGGCGTTGCCCACGGACGTGCCGCCGAACTTGTGCACCACGAACTTGCCGGCGTCGGCCATGGCTGCGGCTGTGAGGAGAGGGAGGGGGTGGATGTGGACGTGGAGGCGGAGGCGCCGGAGGAGATGGAGAGGTTGCCGGAGTGGGGCGAGCGCTTCGAGATGGAAAATGTGGCGCCACTGACGCAGACCGCCACAGGTGGGAGCCACTCGTGCGCGGCGCTAGAGACCCGGCGTTTGCCTTTGATATTGGATTTACTAAGACAAAGTGATATACGAATTTTTATAAATATAGGTTAAATGCCTTTGAGAACGGATGCTTGAACTGTATTGAATGAATCCGAGCGGATCAGGCTGAATGCGCAATTTCGGTCAACGGCGTTCACAAGAAAAATCAAAAAACTGTGACGTGTGAGGGGCGGCATACTCAACTCGAGTCGTTTCAGACGCGCGTCAAAGCGGGCAGAAATGCGCGGCGGTCAACGGCACCAAGCACCGGACAGCTGAGTATGGAGGAGAGGACCGCAGCTCTCTTGTCTGTGTATGCAACCTCGCCGTGAACGTGGGTCCGACCTCAAGCCATCGTTACTGAGAGATCGCGATCTCTGGTTGGTGGCGTCTCGGCAGGTGTGGGCTTGCCGCAACAATTGGGCCAACTCGAACGACAAGCAGACACTCCACAGACGCGGCAGCGCTGGGTATCTTGAGAGCACATTGATGCGGAAACCCAACTGCGCCACCGCACACTGGAAGATCTCACCCACATACTGCTGCTTTATCGGTCAACACTCAATGAAGCAGCACAATGTCTGGCAGCAATGTGAGTTAATGCCTTCCCTCCCTAACACCATGTTGCAGCTACGTACCATCACCTCGCTCTCTAACCTCACAGACCGATCCAGTACGACCGTCCGTTGGGGTTATGCACGGGCGACTGGTGCTTGCCGCCGTCCGTCGCCAGTGCCCACTCGTACCAGACCTTATTGCTCGTGTCCAGACGCCAGAAGCTCGCGCAGATCTTCTCCCCGCGCTCCACCCGGACAGGTGAGCGCAGCGGGAAGTAGATCGGGAACCAGCTGAACATCCCATCCGAGTGCGTCGCGGGGTTGATGCTGAGGGTGACGTCGCCGAACAGCACTGCCTCGAAGTACCCAGCCAAGCCGTGCACAACCGCACTCTCCTTGGCACGGAACTCCAGCTCTTCGAAGCGCCGGTTGTCGATGCGCTCGTTGAACTTCGGGTGGGTAAACCGGAAGCAGCTCTTGGCGTCGGCGATCGAGTACACGTTGTGGAACCGCACGACGTACGGCGTCTCGAAGGTCTTGAGCGTGTCAAATGCCTTGACTTCGTTCCACAGCTTCGAAGACATGATGGGGGCAACGAACGACGTGTACTCGCTCGGAATGCTGATACCGTCCTCTGCGTTGCGGATCATTTGCATCGGTTAAGAGCCGCTCACCGCCACATAAAGAGAGCCAAGCAAGCACGGTGTCCTCACCGCTGAGGAACGCCTGAGCGCCATCCAGACACTCGGGCGACAGCTCATTGTCGCCGAACGATCCTAGTAGCTCGCTTACCATGATGTCGGCCTGGGTGAGAACATCGCACAATCTGTCACTCTGTGTCATACCTCCGTGGCAACTCAGTTATCAAGTCGACGCACCTTCTCCTCGGTCTTCCAGTGACGCATGTCGGACGCGATGATCGTGACATTGTCCCACTTCTCCGAGATCTTGAGGTTGCGGAGAGTGATGACTGCGTTTGGGTTCTTCTCAACTGCAAACGTGCGCGTCTTTCGGTTCGCGAGTCCAGCAGCACGAAGAGCACATCGTACGATTGGGCCTCTTCCTGCGCCGACCACCATGACGACAGACACCTTGTCCTCCGGTGTCTGCAGAAGTGCCTGCGTGATTGCACGCTCGTATTGGTCGTACTTGAAGGCATCTTGCTCGAATGTCTCGTAAGTCTGGGACTCGAGGTTGTCCATAAGGGGCTGCAAAGGAGCCTGCAGGTAGTCGAGGTACGGCGTCTCAAACGCCGACACAGCCTCGCGCTTACCGTACAGGAAGTGCATGTACTGGACGTAAGGGAGGAACCGGCCGCGATGGCGCGCGCGACCACTCAGATAGTACTGGATATTGTACCGGAAGAGCTGCAGCATCAGCTTCTGGTGGCGCTGGGAGAGCGTCGGGTAGCCCTTGCGATTGGTCAGGAAGATGCTCGTCGGGAGGATCACCGCCTGCGTTTGTAATCGGATGCCAATCAGGTTAGTAGAGGCTCAAAAGCGGCAGGAGCAACTCCACAGCTCGTGACGCACCCGAACTGGTTCACCAAGCCATCGTTGAAGTTGCTCAGGGGTCGGCAGGTCGGCCGTGATCTCTAGCGCAACGTGGATCTTCGGATTGAACTCGCATTGAGATCGCAGTGCGTCCCAAGCCTAGTTTCCGCAAACTGCTGGTTAGGCATCTTGTTGATGATCAGACCAGTGCCAGCACGAATACCAACCGTACCATCCACGGGTCGAGCTCGTCATCGTCCGCATCGCTCAACGCTGCTCCTGTCATCGTGATGGTCTTTTCCGTCTCGATGACATCCTCATCGTCGATCTGCGGCCCTTGTCGGTACGTCAGCGGCACGCGGACCCAGAACTGCGGCGCAACACCATACGCACCCGTCATACAACCGTTAGAACTGAGTGGCGATCATGATGCCTTCATGAAGCAAGCTAGTGCGCGCACCTGAAGATACTGCGCCTGGGTCGCCGCCTGGTTCAGCACGCGCGCGTAGTTGGCGCACTGCTGGTGCGAGCGCACGGGCGGCAGCAGTACCGCCCCCACCGACAGGTGCGTGGCCCACGCGATCTCCTGCTTGAAGGCCTTCTCCGCGGCGAGCCGCGCGCGTGGACACTTGGCGTCCAGGTCGATCCAGCGCGACACCTGCCCGACAACGGACGACGTCCAGCCGCGCGAGTCCATCACCAGGTCCGAGCCTGGGCAGCACGCCACCGACAAGGTTAACGCGCTTCAGAAACTGGTGGATGACCGGCAAACCGTACGCGTCTGGGGCCCGTCGCGCGCGTCCGAGACCTGGTTGTCGTCGCGTTGGAACCTGGGGAGTCGACTCGTCAGTTGCGCTATCAAGCAACACTCGCTTAGGGTGCCATGGCGTTTAACGAACCGCGGGTGGAAGAGCGGCGCGATGACGCCGTTCATCTTGTCCTCGAACACCTGCCGTCAAACCGCCGTAACGCACGCCCCAGTGAGCCCCCAAGACCGCCACGCGCCGGCATCTGCAGCGCACACGCACGTGATCCATCGTAGTGGGCAGGTCCGCCGCGAACGCCGTCTCCAGCCCCACGAAGACGCGGTCGCCGCTCATGATCGCGCGTCCTTTCTTGCCCGCGTGTTTGTTTCCCAACGCTTTGACTGGAAATGGTGCCCCGATCAAAGTGTCGGGAATCCCGATCGTACCGTTCGCGCAGGATCTATACGGCCGGTATCCGATCCAAGCGGAGAAGAAGGCCATCTGAGTCGGCCATAATGAAACCAAGCGGGAGAAAGTCCGGAACGGCAACATTCGGGAAGAAGCAGCGGAAGAAGAGAAAGAAGCAGCAGGTGATGGCGGCGATGGCGGACGACTGGCAGGTGCTCAAGTTCCAGTCGTGGGCCAGCGCGCCGGACGCGGCCTTCTGGCAGGCGCTGGCGGCGCTCAAGCTGCACAAGTTCCGGCTGGACGACGGGCCCAAGGTGCGGCGACGTTGGGTTGATTGTGCGCCGAGGTGTTTGGCGCCGGACTGACGGAAGGGGGGATTGGCGGCGCGCGGCTAGCCCATCGTCGGGTTCTACGCGCTCGGGCGCTCCGAGAGCGTACCCGCGCGGCTCGTGGTGGACGACAGCGCGTTCCCGGGCCGCACCGGCGCCAGGTCGGTGGTTCGATGGTTGAGCTGGAAGCAATGCCGAGTCTTACGGTCTGTATGACGGCACAAGTGACGCGGACCACGCGCGGTACGACTGGGAGGCGCCCGGCACGCTCATCAACACCAACACGCTCGAGGTTCGCTGCTTTCCGGCGTCTCCTCCGATGCCATAGCTGTCACGAGGTGCTCATCTTTGCCGTTGCCGGGCTCCTTACAGGCATTCAAGACGCTCGACAAGGCCGCGCTGCTCCAGCAAGTCGGCGCCAAGGTGCTGGACATCGTCTTGGGCGAGGACAACCCGCCAGAGATGGACGCGCTCAACTCGTTCGTGCTCGTCACCTTCGCCGACTTGAAGAAGCACTCGTTCCTGTACTGGTTCGGCTTCCCGGCGCTGTCTCCGCCGGCGGCGTTCGTGTACCGCGCACCGCCCGCACCGGTTGCGTCCGTACTGTCGACACGTGAGCAGGTGCTGGCACTGCGTGGGCTGCTTCGCTTCCGCGAGAGCTCAACCAATCGCCAGTTCCCGTCCTTCTTCGTTATTGAACGGCGTCGACCAACGTCCAAGTTGAGCGAAGCTGACATTCAAGTTCTGGGCGTCGCGGCTTGGCGCTCGCCGGAATCATCCAACGCAAGCAATGATGCGGTGATCGACACATTGTTCGGGTTTGTGGACCCGTGCTCGCTGCGAGGCCACCCCGGGTGGCCGCTGCGCAACTTCCTCGCGCTGCTTTCGGCGCTTCCGGAAGGAAAGCTTGACCGATCGCGTCCGTTGAAGATCATCTCGTTCCGCGAGCACGTGCATCAGCTCACAGATGTCCCAGACGATTTCGAGTGGAGACACTCGCTCGTGTTTCCCGTCAAGAACGAGCACGCGTTCATGGAGAACGGACGTTCCAAGTCGGACGTGCGCGTCGTCGGGTGGGAGGCCAACGTTCGTGGGAAGATGGGACCGCGCATCATGGAGTTGTCTGGCATTCTGGACCCTATTCGGCTCGCGGAGACCTCGGTCGACTTGAACTTGAAGCTGATGAGGTGGCGGCAGCTGCCGGCGCTCGATTTGGAGCTCATTGCACGCACCAAGTGTCTGTTGCTTGGCGCTGGAACGCTCGGTTGCTACACGGCTCGAAGTCTTCTAGCTTGGGGCTTTCGCAACATTACGTTCGTCGACAATTCAACGGTGAGCCACTCGAACCCCGTGCGGCAGCCGCTGTTCGAGTTCCAAGACTGCGGGAAGTCCAAGGGCGAGTGCGCAGCGAATGCGCTGAAGCGGATCTTTCCATTGGTGAACGCCACGTCCGTGCAGTTGACGATCCCGATGGCAGGCCATGCTCTCAGCAGCTCTCAGTTGATCGACGAGGCGAAGCGTGGGCTGGAGACTCTGCAGGAACTGATCGAGTCCCACGACGTTATCTTCTTGGGTACCGACTCGCGAGAGAGCCGCTGGCTGCCGACGGTGATTGCTGCGGCGAAGAAGAAGCTGGTGCTGAACGCTGCGCTCGGGTTTGACAGCTACCTTGTCATGCGGCATGGTGTCCAGCCGGATGCCGATGCTGTTGATACGTCTGCGCACTGCCGACTTGGATGCTACTTTTGCAACGACATTGTGAGTCCGCGTGACTCGCTGAAAGACCGGACGCTCGACCAGATGTGCACGGTGACTCGTCCGGGCCTCGCGCCGATCGCGTCTTCGACTGCAGTCGAACTGCTGGTTGCGGTGCTTCACTCGCCCTCTGGCAAGTTTGCGACCGCCGAGAAGCCAGCGGATGGATCAGTGCCACTGGGTTACATTCCTCACCAACTTCGTGGATTTCTCAACGCGTTCCAGACAATGCTCATCACCGGTGAAGCATTTGACAAGTGCATCGCGTGCAGCACGAAGGTGATCGAGGCATACGAAGCCGACGCATTCGGCCTGCTGGAGAATGCGTGCAACTCGAGCGCGTACCTGGAGGAGCTGACGGGGCTGAACCAGCTCACGGAGCAGGCCGACGCGCTCGAGTTCGACCTCGAGGACAGCGATGAGGACGGCGACCTCGTTTGAACGCCGGGTTGGGAAGAAGCTCAGAAACCGTGAGTAGACTCGCATCGGAGGTTCGCCATGGTCGACACAGAGGGTTCACGAACGTTGTTATTCCAGATGGTCGGCACTTGACAAGCCGATTGACCTTCAATGCATGCGGAGAACCCGTTCCTACAGGACACAAACACCCATTAGCTGCCCTCCTCGCAGCCTTGCACACGAACTTACTCTCGCATTTTGGTTGGGCCTATAACACCTACCTCTGTCACTGTCGAAGTCCTCAACAGCAGTCGACGCTGGCAGGTCTCCGCGGTGAATGCGCACCGCTGGGCAGCGCGCGGCATAATTACCGCAGCATCTGCCAGTTCTTGATGAAAATATTCCGCGAAGAAGAGCCGCGCGTGGCACGGAGCTGTCTACCAAGAGGTCCGCGAGTCCGCGTTCCGAGACTTCATCAAGGCTGTGAGGTCGTCGCGCGCACTGT
>JAADYF010000973.1:0-11084 GCA_023338175.1 Phytopythium delawarense | reverse complement strand
GCTGCCGGACTGCGACCTTCTGGGTCTCGATGACCACGAGAAGTTGGTGTGGGCGGACCTCGCGTTGTCGATCGAGTTCCTGGACGTGGAGGACCCGGTGACGGGCGAGACGTACCAGCGTGCACGTTGGATGGGTCGCACAGACTACAAGAGCAGGGCGGACGCACTTCGCAACACCGCGGATATACTCTCGGGCTGTCTTCGGTGGGAGTTGCTGATGATCTCGCCGGCGCTCAACCTGATCTCGCTCGATCTCTCTTGAGCACCCAGCGTTGCTCTCTGTCCGACTTGTTAGCCGCCTCGTACCTTGTGCAATGCTTCGAGCGGACTTCAAGTGCAATGCAGCTGTAGTCTGTGCAACCGCGACGCAGCCTAGATGGATGCTTCTCGACTCTGTTCACCACCAATCCACAGGGCTCAAATGGGTAAATGGAGTAGATTGAATAACTTACGAGGATACAGGAGTGAAGACACACCGCACCACGAGCAGGATGCGGTCGAAGCGAACGGGGGTGGAGCTAGCTAGAGCTGGAGTGACACGAGATTGAGCGCCGGCGAGATCATCAGCAACTCCCACCTCAAGCAACCTGTGAGCGTGTCGGTTGCATTGCGAAGCGCGTCGGCGCTGTCCTTGTAGTCCGTGCGGCCCATCCACCGCACACGCTGGTACGTCTCCCCCGTCTCCGGGTCCTCCACGTCCAAGAACTCGATCGATAGTGCTAAGTCCGCCCACACGAGCTTCTCGGGATCGTCAAAGCCCGTCGAGTCGACACCTGCGAGCATGAGGACATTGAAGAAGGCGTCGCCGGGTTGAGACAAGTCGCGGTTGACACTCTGCGTGCCCAAGATGAACCCCGAGGCCTTCAGAGGCGACCCATCCTTCTCCTCCGACTCACTGCCGCTTCCAAGCTGCGTGCATGACTTGTTCCTCGGGTTCGGAAGTGTCTGACTTGTCTCGATCAGGTACCGCAGGAACACTGACCGAAAGACAGTGCTGTTGTCGGGAGCCCGAACGTCGCGACCGAGGATGTACGCGTTCGCGTTGGCTTCCTGCAACACCTCGAGCCGCTTCACGTCGCACTTGACCTTGCGAAACTTCTCCAGCTCCATGTCGTTGGTCCACGTCCTGTGCATGATGTCGCGCGCCGACAGACCCGAGAAGCGCTTCGTGAACATGAACTCCATGACTCCGCTCTGTGTCACGCGTTGGACAACATCCCATCCGAAGACCTGCCGCGCCGACAAATGAGAGTTGCCGACGCGCTGGAGTGCCTCGAGCTGTGTGCGGACGCAGTGCATCTGTTGGCTGTTGTCCAGGATCAATGCCATCACATCCGCTTCCGTGAGCGGCAGGAAGCCGAAGATGGAGCGTGCGGTATCCGGATCCATAACGTTAAGCGGGAGACGCCCCATACCCGCCGGCATGTTCTGTGGCAGTCCAAGCGGCGACTCGGCATGCATCACACCTGACAAAGCGTAACCGGGCATCGTCTTCAAGATGTCGTGCAGGTGCTGCTTCCACGCCGACTTGTCTTGGATAGCTGCGCGCAGGAACAGGTTTTCAGCCCCAAGCTGCTTAGCCACATCGACGGCGTTGAGGTACATCCTCTCCGCTTGTTGCTGTGCCTCCCGGCGTTGCACCGAGATGGCGGACAATGGGGACGACGGAGAGGACGGCTCCGTCTTGACGCTGCCGCCGCCGCTCTCATTCCGCAGACAGAGCGCCTCGTACTGCTTCTCGAGGTGCTCGGCCGTCTCCTTCATGCGCTTGAGCTCGTCTCGCTGGCGCTGCCGCGCGCGCCGCATGCACTCGCGATTCTTCATGCGGCGGACCTCCATGGCGCTGGCGTTCGGCAGCTGCTTGGCGTCCACCTGCAGCAGCGTCGGTGTTGGATTGGCCCACGTCAGCGACGCTGGAGCCGACGATCGCGCGGGCGACATGGCCGTCTGCACCGCGTCTTGTTGCATCCATGGCGTCTTGGACACCGCCGTGAACTCGCTGGCGCACTCCAAGGCTGGAGCGACGCCAAGGTCCATCATTTGGTCGCCCTGGAGCTTCTCCGGCGTGGTCTCAGCGTCCACAGCAGCAGCATCGACGGGGCCTTCCAGCGCCCATCGTACCGCATCGCCGCTCCAGTGCCGCACTTTGGCGCCCAGTGGCGGCGAGAAGGCGGCCATGTCGGCGTCGATCGTTTCGGCCGCGGCCAGCGCCTCGACCTGAGCCTCGGCCAACTGCCTGGGGACGTCGACAGGCGCGGAGAAGGTCATCAGGTCGGCCCAGAGACGCTCGTCGCCTCCGAGCGGGAGGTCCATCGCTTGCGGCGGCGCGGAGAAGACTCGCAGCGGCCGGCGGAGGTGGTCGAGGGCGTCCGTGGTCGAGTTCTGCTTAGCGGTCAGATCCTGAAGTCCGTCTTGTGCCAAACTAAACTCGTCAATTGCGCAACTTGAACCTCGAAACCAGCTGGCGAGGACGAATTTGTGTAAAGCGTACCGGTACATTTCGAAAGAAACGGATTCCGTGAGATTTGCTCCAACGTTCGAAATTCGAGGTGAGGGTCCATTCCACGTGCACGGAGTATAGCAGGTCGAAAGATACAGTAAACTGCGTCGACCTGTCGAAACAAGTGCGTGTTGTTTTCACCGGAACCTCGTACATTCGATCCAAATCCATCGATGAAACCGTCGTGCACGAGAGAAAGTCCAACTCCATGGCCTAGTGGCGGCTCAAACAGGCCTTTCAGCCAATCAGCAAGCATCTTGCTTGTCACAGCATACGCGATGACAGGTCAGTCCATGGAATTGGGGCCCGATTTCGGCCCCTTCGCCTGACTTTTGCCGCCAGTCCATGTACAATCCGAGCAACACGTCACGACGCGCCGCTGTCACGGTTGGGGCATCGCTCGTTGCTTCAGAAACGAGTCGAAGCGGACCTGATCGCACCCATCAGTGGTGAGCAACCGCCGAAGCAGCAGTGCACTTGGATGACTGCTGACTTCCGCGCTGTTGTGTGTATGTGCATGCTCTCTCGGTCTCTAGCTGGTTGGAATACAGCAGTGTCGATCAGGCTAGCAGCCGGACGGCCGGGCGGAAGAGCAGCAGCTCGGTGCGCAGACACACGCTCAGCACGTCGGGCACGTTGCGCAGGGCCTCGGCGTGCGACTTGAAGTCGGTGCGGCCGACCCACTGGATCTGATGGTACTTGTCGCCCGTGCTCGGGTCTTCGATCGTCACGAACTCGGTCAGGAGCGCCATGTCCGCCCACTCGAGCGCCTCGCCGTCGTGGAGGTCCGCTGGTCGCTCGCCGTCGTCACCGGGGCGGAACGATCGGTACTGCGGCGGCAGCGAGGGGCTCGACCAGTCGCGGTTCACGCTGTGCGATCCGATGACAAAGCCAGTCGCTCGTAACGGAGGCAACGACCCGTTCGGGATCTCGCGGCTTACGTGCGTCCGGAACCGCATAAAGACGGAGCGGAAGACCGTGTTGCCGTCGAACGGCTTCACGTCCCGACCGAGGATGTAGGCGTTGGAGCCGATCCGCTGCAGCACTTCGATGCGTCTCAGCTCGGACAGCACGCGACGGAACGAGTCGGTCTGCATGTCGTTCATCCACATTCGCTGGCCTGCGTCGTCGACGTCGATATCCCGGAACGTCTTCGTGTACATGTACTCCATGTACGACCCGCGAACTCGCTGGATGACGTCCCAGCCGAGAACGAAGTGACGCCGTGCGTGTGGGTCCTTGCCGCTCACTACAGCCATCAGCGAGGCTCGGATCTCCTGGGTTTGGTACGCGTTGTCCACCATCACGCGCGAGACCACCGACTCGTCCAGCGGTGCAAACTTGAACACTTCGTCGGCCTCTTGCGCGTCCATCAAGTTCATGAGAAGCACCATCGAAGGTGGAGGTGGGCTCTGCTTGTATGATGCAGTCGCTTTTGAGATCGACGGAGACGACCCTGGCGAGGAAGTAGACGGCAGTGACTCGAAGGCGCGCTTCACATCGTTCAAATCGCCGAGCGGGTCGACGGTCGAGTCCAATATGCGGCGCAGGTGCTGTTTCCAGGTCGCGTGCTGCTGAAGACCGGCCTTGAGGTACAGGTTCTCTGCCCTCAGGCGCTTGACGAGGCCCAGCGCCAGCAAGTACTGCCGCTGCTGCTTCTCCTTCGAATGACCACTTGTTATCTCGGAGGGACCCTCGCCCAGTGCGACGACGTCTTCCAGACTCGGCGCATCGCGCATACAAAGCTCCGCATACTGCTTTTCTAGCTGAGCCACTGATGCCTTGAGTCGGTTGAAGTCGTCCCGCTGACGCCGGCGAGCGAGTCTCATGCCCTCGCGATTCTTGAGGCGCCGTATCTCCATCGTGTCAGCGTTCGGCAGCGGGTTCGCAGCCACTTGCACCAAAGTAGCAGACGGGTCGGTCCACGTTAGCGACGCGGGGAGCGTCTGTCTCCTCTCTGGAGCTGTCGCTGTCCGGGCCGTGAGCTCCTGCTCCCAAAGTGCCTCCAGCAGCGACTTGTGCCGCTTGGCGGGCATCAACCCGGTCATCGGACTCGCGCTTGGGAGTCGGTGGCTCATCAGCGCGTCCACCGGCATCTTCTCCTCGTAATCGACGTCGACGCTGTCCGTGACGGAGAGGCGCTCCGACTCGTTGAACGAGCTGGTGGCGGGTGAGAAGACGCGTCGCTCCGCATCGTGAGAGGAGGACGACGAACTCGAGGACGACGACAACGCAGGGCTGCGAGGGTTGTCACCACCGCCATCCGAGCCGTCGATTGCCGTCGGGAATGGCAACAGATCGGTCCACAGAGCGTCGTCGTCGCCAAAGAGTGCGCCGTCGAAGCTCGGAGCGCCGCCGCCGCCGCCGCCGTCGACCAGCCTCTTCATCCCTCAAATGCGTCAGTCCGACTTGGCGCGGGAGTGATGGAAATGATGCTTCGCCCAAATGTTGCTCATCATCATTTACACTGTAGAAAAAAAGAAGGAGATTTTTCCGCAACGATTTGTAGCATTTTACAAAATATAATTTATGTCATAATCAGATGCATGCTTCCGGTGTTGCTGCCGCTTCAGAAATGCGGGTCGGCGATTCCCGCCGCGCTGTCAATGCGTCACCAGTGACTGGAGGGACTCGCCACGTGCTCCTCGCACCAGTGGGAAGGCCGGGAGCCCACCACTAGAAACCTTAGGCGCTGCTGCGGAGGAGGCGAATGGCTGGGCCGACCGTCAGCATCTCCGTCCGCAGACACACGGTGAGCGTGTCCGGGGCGTTGCGTATGGCTTCCTCGTGCGACTTGGGGTCTGTGCGGCCGAACCACTGAATCTGGTGGTACTTGTCGCCCGTGGTCGGGTCCTCGATCGTCAAGAACTCGGTCACGAGCGCCATGTCGAGCCACTCGAGCGATTCGCCCTCCTTCAGACCGCCAGGTCGACTGCGACTACCTGCATTCGAGTGGTGGTGATACGATGCGTGGCGTGGAGAGGAGGACGTGCACGACCAATCACGGTTCAGGCTGTGAGTGCCGATGACGAAGCCCGTTGCCTTGAGTGGCGGCAGCGACCCGTTCGGGATCTCGCGACTCACTTGCGTCCGGAACCGCATGAACAGCGAGCGGTAGACCGTGTCGCACTCTGGATACGTCACATCGCGACCGAGGACGTACGCGTTCGGACTGACCTTCTGCAGCACGTCGAGCCGCCGAAGACTGTACAGGATGACCCGGAACGTATCCATCTGCATGTCGTTCAGCCACATCCTCTCGCCAGCCGCATCCACGTCCAGGTCCTTGAACGTCTTGGTGAACGTGTACTCCATCAAGGTGCCGTTCACACGCTGGGTGACGTCCCAGCCCAGCACATCGTGGCGCTTCACGCGCGGGTCGTTGGCTTGCAAAGCTGCCACAAGAGATGCCCGGGCTTCTTGTGTCACATGAGCGTTGTCGATGATCGCGCGACCGACCGCCGACTCGTCCAGCGGCGAGAAGTCGAAAAGCGCCGCGGCCTCATGAGAATCCAGCTCTTCCAGTTTCCGCTCAACATCTCGCGAGTTCCAGGCTGGCTTTGCTGCGTCGGTTATCCGCAGTGGAGCCGAAGGAGCTGGCGACGATGCCTCCACTGCGACGGCCGTCGAGTCCAACACGCGATGCAGCCGCTGCTTCCAAGCCGCTTGCTGCTGCAGACTGGCCTTGAGATGCAGGTTCTCGGCTCCGAGTCGCTTGCACAGCGCCACTGCCGACAAGTACTGCTGCTCCTCTACCTTCGTGGAGGTGAGCTTATTGTCGACAGGTTCTACCTTGATCCCGACCGACATCGACTCGTGCACAGGCGACGACGCGCGGACGCACAGCTCTGCGTACTGCTTCTCGAGGCGCTCTACCGTCGCCTTCATGCGGTTGTAGTCCTCGCGCTGGCGCTGCCGCGCGCGCCGCATGCACTCGCGATTCTTCAAGCGGCGGATCTCCATCGCGTCGGCGTTCGGCAGCTGGTTGGCGTCCACCGTCATCAGCGCCGGCGTCGGGTTGGCCCAGAGCAGCGGGCTGGGCGGCGCCTCTGCGGTGTCGGGCGGTCCCTGCGCCTCCTTCTCCGCGTTCGCCTGAGCCCAGAGCGTCGACAGCAGCGACTGGGGAGGAGCCGAGGACGACCCACCAGCGTTGGTCTCCTGTGGTCGGGAACGAGTCGACGCCTCGGCGCTCAGGATGCTGTCACAGCCGTCGCTGGTCGTGTCACCGGTAAAGTACTGCGCAAAGACATCTCCGTCCAGCGAGGCGGCCGTGTCCAAGTCGTTCATGCGCGAGTCGTCGTCCGCTGATGAGGACGCGCACGAGAGCGACGGCGAGAGCGTCGCGTCGGACGCCGCCTTGGAGGCCGGCGAGGCGTCCGAGAACGCCGGGAAGTCCCCCAGAGCGGTCCACAGGCCGCTGTCCATCCTGAGGGGAGCGGGGGAGCCGTCGAGCATCGTCGCGAGTGCCCAGGTGATCGATCGATCGGTCGTGCGCGAATCGCGAAGTGACGGGATCAGCTGGTTGAGGTCGAGAGAGAGAGTCGAGGACTAAAAAATAATAATAATGGTGGCGTGTTTTTTTTTTTATTTTTCGGAATGGATACTGTCAATAGATAAAACCGGTCATCAAATGGTGCAAAAAATTAGAAGTCTCGCCTCCCACTCTAAAAGTTTGCGCCGCCACATTTTGTATCATCACTTCAGCAGCCGCACCCCCAAGCAATGCCGCTCGATGGCATGCCCCGCGCCGACCAGCCGCTGGACGCGGCGGCGCTGCTGGACGCCGACATGGACGACGCGGACGACCTGTGGACGGCCCTGGTCACGCCCTCCGAGTCGCTGGCGACGGGCGATGGCGAGGTGGACGTCCGCATCGACCTGATCGACGAGTTGGTCTCCTCTGATAGCACCGACAGCGTGGACGTCGCGCCGCTGCAGCCACTACAAGACGCTGTCCGGCCCGCGGTGGCCTCGACAAGGAGCGAGTCGCTGCTGGACTCGCTGTGGGGTCCGCACGACACCGGGAGGACGTCGACCGCCGTGAAGGAGGAGGCGCCGGCCAGCCCGCTGCTGTGGGCCAACCCGGCGCAGGCGCTCCTGACGGTGGACGCGCCGAACGCCGACACGATGGAGATGCGGCGCAGGAAGAACCGCGAGGGCATGCGGCGCGCGAGGCAGCGCCAGCGGGAGGACTACAACCGGCTCAAGGCCTCAGTCGCGCGCCTGGAGGAGCAGTACGCGCAGCTCTGTCTGCGCGAGGCACCCGCTCTAGAAGACGTCCTTGCAGAGGCGGACAAAACTGGCGGCGCTGTGGAGGACCAGCAACAGCGGCGGTTCGTGCTGGCGCTGGCGCTCACCAAGCGCCTGAGGGCGGAGAATATGTTCCTCAAGGCCGGGCTGCAGCAGCACTCGACCTGGAAGCAGCACCTGCATCGCATCCTGGACTCGACGGTCGAGCTGCCAAGCAACCTCCATGGCGGTTCTCACTCGCCACTACCCTCTCCTCCCTCGTCCCCAGGTTCTTCTCCGTCCCCACGCTCGGCCAGAGCGTCGCTGTCTCGGCCGATTGTGCTCCACTCTGATGCGATGGACGCGCATGAGGCCGAGACGTTGTTCCACTTCTCCCCGTTGAACGCGGACGCCATCTCGCGTGTTATCATCGACAACGCGCACCAAGCGCAGCAGATCCGGTCGTCGCTGTTGGCAGCAGCGGACACCAAGGAGCCTCACCTCAGACGATCCTCCATGCTTGGCTGGGATGTGATCCAGCGTATACGCGGCACGTACTTTGAGAACGTCTACACCAAGACGTTCACGGACTTGGACGTCGGCCAGGCGGGGCAGAACATGTGGATGAACGACATGTTCATGGACACCTTTCGGGTCATCCTGTACAACCTCCAGCGTCTCGAGACGCTGCAGCGAGTCGACACAAACGGTTACATCCTCGGCCGCGATGTGAAGCAGGCGGACGGCAACACAGTCTTCCGCTCCGTCTTCTTGCGGTTCCGGACACAGGTGACTCGCGAGATCCCGAACGGCTCCTCGCCCCCACTTCGAGCGACGGGCTTTGTCATCGGATCACATAGCATCACCCGGGACTGGTCGAGCCCCACCACATCGCCGCCATATCGTTCGTACCACCCAGCGGACGGAGGCGATCGCCCGGCAGGGATTCGGGACGGAGAAGCGCTCGAGTGGGCCGACTTCGTGTACACGACCGAGTTCCTGACGATCGAGGACCCGGCCACTGGCAAGACGCGGCACCAGATCCAGTGGACCGGCCGCTCCGACTTCAAGTCGCACGCGGAGGCACTGCGATCGGGATCCGACGGGCTTACCGTGTGTCTGCGCACGGAGATGCTCATGTTCCGCCCGGCGTTCCAGCTGCAAGCAATCAGTGACACGGAGGAGGTTCGATGAGTCTGTAGCGCCGCGAAGCGCTGTCCATGGTGAAGCACTGGCAAATGGACTTGTCATGAGCCATCATCATGAGAGCGTCCATGCTAATAATACTATTTGATCTCACAACACACACACACATCGGACTGTTTCCCGGTTGACCTTCGCCGCCGCGTCGTTGAGTGGCGAGAGCGGTGTTCGTTTTGCCGTGATGCCCTCGGCTGACCAGTCTGATGCAGGAGGACATCAAGAGCCATCACTGATGGCGAGCAGCTGGAACGCCGGCCGGAAGAGCAGCATCTCCGTCCGCAGACACGCGGTGAGCGCGTCGGGCGCGTTGCGCAGGGCCTCGGCGTGCGACTTGAAGTCGGAGCGGCCGATCCACTGGATCTGGTTGTACCTGTCGCCGGTCGACGGGTCCTCGACCGTCAGGAACTCGGTCGAGTACACAAAGTCGGCCCACTCGAGAGGCTCTCCGTCGTGGAGGCCCGCTGGCCTGGCGCTCCCGTCGCCCGGGCGGTACGGCCGGAAGGGCGGCAGGGATCGGGGGCTCGACCAGTCGCGGTTCACGCTGTGGGACCCGATCGCAAAGCCCGTGGCCTTGAGCGGGGGCAGCGACCCGTTCGGGATCTCGCGACTCACGTGCGTCCGGAACCGCATAAAGACGGAGCGGAAGACCGTGTTGCCGTCGAACGGCTTGATGTCCCGGCCGAGGATGTAGGCGTTGGTGCTGACCCGCTGCAGCACTTCGATGCGCCGCAGCTCCGTCACCACGCGGCGGAACGTGTCGGTCTGCATGTCGTTCATCCACATGTGCTGCCCGGCCTCCGCGACGTCCAGGTCCCGGAACGTCTTGGTCTGGATGTACTCCATGAAGGTGCCGCGGACACGCTGCACGACGTCCCAGCCGAGCACGTCGTGGCGCCGCACACCCGGGTCTCCGGCTTGTACAGCGGCCATCAGCGACGACCTGATAGTCTGCGTCTCGTGCGCATTGTCCACGATGACACGCGCGACAGCTTCCTCGTCCAGCGGGGAGAAGTGGAACAGCGCCTTGGCTTCATCCAGGTCCAGCACGTCAAAGTTGATCGCCACCGGCCTCGCCAGCGCCGCCAGCGTCCTCTGAGCCGTCGGAGAGGACGCCGGGGACGATGCAGGGGATGCTTGCGAGGCCTGGAAGTCGATGCGGACGTCGCTGGCCGGGTCGATCATCGAGTCGAGGATGCGGTGCAGGTCCTGCTTCCAGTTAGCGCGCGCCTGCAGCCCGGCCTTGAGGTACAGGTTCTCGGCCCGCAGGCGCTTGACGAGCGGCAGCACGGCCGCGAACCGCTGCTGTAGTAGGCCGCGGTGCCTGTCGAGTCCGTCGGGCGGCGGGAGCGCCACGAGCGCGTCCTCGAGCCCAGGCGCCGCGCGCGCACTCAGCCGCGCGTACTGCCGCTCGAGCCGTGCGACCGTCGCCTTCATGCGCTTGAAGTCCTCTCGCTGGCGCTCGCGCGCGCGCCGCATGAACTCGCGGTTCTTCATGCGCCGCACGTCCATCGTGCCGGCGTTGGGCGCGTCCACCTGCTGCAGCGCGGCCGCCGGGTCGGTCCACGTCAGCGGGCTGGCCGGCGCGTCCGTCCTCTCGTCGACCGTGGCCGTCGTCTCCGGCGCGCGCGTGTCGTCCTCCTGTCCCCACAGCGTCTGGAGCGCCGCCCAGGACGCGCTGCTGTCGTCCGTCAACTGCTCCGCGTCGGGCTCTGCGTCTGCGCCAGCGCTCGTCGTGCTCTCAACTCCATCAGCGTCCGCCCCGACGGGTATGTCAGGCAGCAGCGTGGCCCAGAGGTCCGCGTCGCCCCCGCCGCTGCCGAGAGACTGCGAGCCGAGCATGCGCGAGCTGAGGAGCGCCAGGAGAGGGAGAAGCCGCGAGTGGAGGGACCCACAAGGCCGGACACCAAGGCATGCCGAAGGGAGACGGACCGGGAGGAGCGGCGGGTTGACTCGAAGCCAACTGACAGTTGGCGTCGACATGGACACGCTCGAAATTTTCGGGGAATTATAACACATTGCGGGTATATTGGGAGAATGTAAGGATGCGGTTTGTAAAAATTGAATGGATATTTTACAATGAGGGAAATGGCTACAGAGCTTCAAGCGGCCCATTCTGATGCTCGGCGCGTTCGTCCGGCCGATGGAGCCGCTT
>JAADYF010000972.1:0-11100 GCA_023338175.1 Phytopythium delawarense | reverse complement strand
CTGGCAGCAACACGTGGCGCGAACTTCTCTCAGGCCGGTCTGACATTCATTCTTTTATATAAGATTTTGTATGATGTTGGGTATTCATATGACTTGTCGCACCCACAAAATCGATCTTTTGTATTTCAACCCAATCGTAAACTGCTGTTTTGGGGACAGTAAAAACTGTTTTGGGCGTGTTTTTACGTTATAACTCACATATCTAAACAGCGGGTGGTCATAATAACCTGGCGCGGAGTGTAGAACCCACTGCAATTATGGAGTTGATGGACTTTGATTTGCACCGTAATCTTGGGGACACCGTAATCTTCTACTGTTTAAAACACGAACACTTTCCACCATTTGCGATGGCGGTAAACAAAAGCAAGATTTTTGTTTTTGTTTTCCTTCCTTCAAAACGCCAAGCTTGTGTCATAACCGAACGATCGATCTCTCGAGGAGCGCGCACCATCATGAGCTTCCTGGCGGTCCTGGACGAGGAGATGCTGACGCTCGAGGCGGCGCTCGAGTTCATCGAGAGCTGCGGCGACGACGCGGACCTGTCGAGCGACTCGCTGAGCGACTCGTCGGGCAAGAAGTCGCCGCCCGCGGCCGGCAGCAGCGACGACGACGGCGGCAGGGACGCGGCGGGTAGGAAGAAACCCAGTGCCGTGGCGCCTGCCGCGGCGCGCAAGCCCAGCACGTCGACGCAGCAGCAGCGGCGGCGGAAGCAGGAGATCCAGTCGCTCCGCGAGCAGGCTGGCGAGCTGGAGGCGCACCTGGCGCAGCTCAAGCGGAGGCACACGCGGCGACTCGGGGGACCGTCCGCTGATGGCGGCGAGGCCTTGGGAGCACGGGCGGCTTTCGTCGGCCCACAGCCGCCAGGGCCGATGGTCAAGAGGCAGAAGACGTCGTCCGTGTGGATGGACCTGGCCACGATCCAGTTCCGCGAGCGCCAGCGCGCCGAGCTGTTGAACCGGAAGCTCAAGAGCATCTGGACGAACCAGTCCAAGCTGAACGAATCCATCCAGCAGATCCTCCAGAAGCGCTCCACCTTCGCGGTAAGCTGCCGCGCGCCACGGCTCCATGAGGATGCAGAAATAAAGCTCAGGTTGCACTGAAACTTGTGTGTGTGGTGATTTGCTGTGTGGACCGCAGGGGCGGGATCTCGTGTTCAACCAGCCCGCGCTGTACGAGTCGCCGTCGTCCGCGTACGTGGGCGTGAACGTCATGTCGGAGCTCGAGCAGTCGATGCGGGGCCTATACCTCGAGTCGGAGTCGGTGTTTCGCCCGAAAGACGACGCCGTCGTCGCCGTCACGTGCTCGACGGAGACCAAGTTTGAGCCTGGCGTTGGCTCGTTCATCGACCTGAACACGACGACGCCCATGGCGTGCACGGTGGAAGAGGCGAGCAAGCTGGTGTGGGATGAGGTCAACTCCAAGCGCAAGTACCCGGACAAGACCTATGAGATCGTACGTTCCTCGAGAGCATTCCGCTCACACGTGCCGAGCTGTACGCCGCTAACCACTCCTCCTACCGATGTGATTGATTCGCAACAGAAACCGGGAGTCGACGCGAACTCGGCCGAGAAGAACTTCCTCTGGACGCTGCGGGACTACGGCGACCGCAAGGTCCGGCTCAGTGGGCTGCAGTATGTGCGCAAGTACGACGAGCCGAACCGCGTGGTGATCGTGCGGTCGACGCTGCTGCTGCTGCCGACGTCGAGCGCCAAGTTCCGCGACCGCACGTGGATGGTTATCTCTCCATCGCCCGAGGACCCGGTGCACAAGTCGGTCGTCCGCTACTGCTACCGCGTGTACATGGAGCCCGAGGCGACCGAGAACATCACCCGGGCCGACCTCGACCAGCTGCGAGACTTTGTGTCCGGCACGCTCATGAACGGCATGCGCATGTTCGCGCAGATGATCCAGAACGCGATGCTCGACTTCTCGGCCCGACACGTGCAGCGGCGTCCGGCGTCCAACCGCGGGGTCTATGCATGACTGAGCTCTGGTTCAGGACATGTGTGTGTGTGTGTGTGTTTGTATTTCCAATGGATGGATCGGATCTCCCATGGGAGGGAGGCCTGATCCCGCTTGCCCGCGTCATGCGAGGTGATCACATTGAATCAATCGAGGGGGATCGATGGTCTATGAACTTGGATGCATTTATTGCCAAGAATAAGACCAGCACTCACGTATTATGGCAAGCATTCCGAGAAGGGCTCGGGGTTTGTTTTTGACACCCATGGTTTTTCTGGGAGTGATGGTACAAAAAACGTCCTAGAGTGGGGGTCAAAACACGCCTCGGAGAGTGATGGTAATAAAAAAAACGGCACAGAGTGGTAGTAACGGACGCCACAGAGTGGTGGTAAACTTCTAACCCCCCCCAATTCGGTTTCTAGACCCAATCAAACCGTTTGTTCCCGTTTTTTTGCACGTTAAGACTCCTTTTGTCTGAGTTCGTGAAATAAAAACGGGAGCAACTCGTGAAACCAGATTAAGAGTGACTATCCGATGGACTGTTAGGCCGCCTGCGTGTTTAAAACACATGAATTATCGACCAATCGCTAGAGCGCATGAAGTTGGATTTTGGCCAATCCACGTCCGTGTTCCATGTCGTCCTCGGACGTGCCGTCCGTGATCCAGAGGCTGAGCCTCAAACGTCGAGTTCCTGCCTAGCCCCTTCCTCGGCCGGCCTTGTAAGTGCGTGCGGATGGCGGCCCAACTGCTGGACGACGCGGACGTGGCGACGCTGCTGGCGTTCGTGGACGAGTTCGACGCGTCGCCGCTCTCCTTCCAGCCCTCCGCTGCGTCGCCCGCGTCTTCCTTCAGCTCGTCGTCGAGCTCTGCGTCCAGCCGGTCGCCCGTCGCGGCCGACAGCTTCGGGAGCTCGAGCAGCGATCCCGACGTCCCGAGCGGCGATGAACCGTCCTTGATGGACATGAAAGCAGCCGCGAACGGCGGGTCTCCCGCTCAGGTGCCGAAGAAGAAGAAGAAGCGCAGCGCCGCGAGCTCCTCGACGGCGCTGCAGCGGCGGAAGCGCGCCGAGATCGCGGCGCTGCGGGAGCTGGCGGCGGAGCTCGAAGCGCAGGTGGCGGACCTCAAGCGGCTCCGGACGGGCGGCACGTCGCGCGCGGTCGTGGGGCCCATGCGGAAGCCCGGCGCGTCTCCCTCCGTGTGGCAGGAGCTCGCGTCGCTGCAGTCGCGAGAGCGCCATCGCGCGGAGGTGACGAACCGGAAGCTCAAGTCGGCCCTCTCAGACCAGCAGCTGACGAACGAGGCGCTGCGGACGCTGCTCAGCAAGCGCTCGGTGCTTCAGGTGCGGACGGAGGCTTGGCTGTTATGGGTGGCGTGGACGCTGGTCTGATGCAAGGCTTGTTGGATGCGGCAGGGGCTGGAGGCCGTTGTGGACACGGAGCCAGTGTTCCGCAGCCCAGTCGTGCTGGACTGCGCTCCAGACACGCTCGGCATGCTCGAGAAGCAGGTCGAGGCCATGTACATTAGCATGGAGCGCCGCAAGCCGCCAGCTCTACCGCCGGCGGTGTCGTCCGCCACAGAGATCCTGCGCTCAAAGACGCATGGCCATACGATCCAAGTGGTGACCACGACGCCAATGAGCTGCTCCGTTGAGGAAGCGGGGCAGATCTTGTGGCGAGAGATGACAGTCAAGCGCGAGTACCCCGACAAGTCATACAGCTTTGTAAGTGCCGAGGTTCCGTGGCTGATGGACGGTCGAAGAAGACGCCCGGTCTGATCATTTGGTGATGTCCTCTCTCTTTAGTTCTGCCGGCCGGACGACCATGCGCTCGAGAAGAACTTCGTCATGTTGATCCGTGACACCTCGAGCAACTTCCAAATCAACGGCGTCCAGTTCATGCGCAAGTTCACCGAGGCGAATCGCATCGTGATCGTCCGCACCGACCTGCTGCTTCTCCCGACGAGCGGGCTGCGGTTCCGAGATCGAGTGTGGACGACCATCTCGCGAGTCGGATCGGGTGCGGGGGAGTCGACGGTCATTGAGGCGCGGTACCAACTGAACGCCGAGGTGGAGGACGGCCTGGACGCGTCGCCAGACGACCTGTCGTACGTGCAGCAGTACCTGATGCAGCGGCTGAGCTCCAACTCGCGGATGTACGAGCAGGCTCTACAGTCGACCCTCCTCGCAGAAAACACGCGTCGGCGCGCGGTCCAAGAGGTGTTCTAGGCGAGGAGGCCTCGATCTTCGTTTGCTTATGTTAGGTTCATTTCGTTGCGGTCGCTTCTGCGGCTCGCTGCACCTCTGGCAGTTGAATGGAGCGTATTATGTTCGAGAAAGCCATGCCTGACCGGTTGATCGCAGGCTATCGCATGGCGAGGACAGATCAAACGACAATGTCTCATTCATCCAGCGCATCAAGTGATGTCGGTGTCCAGAATCGGTGCCCAAAGAGCCGACGGTGGCGGATGCGACGCATGGATGGGATAGGCAACAGCAGCGCAGCTGCGATGGGATAGATGGTAGCACTGCATGAACGCTAATGGCCTCGTAAGGCGTGGGCAATGCTCTCGGGACATGCAGCTCCCCATCAAGTCTGCTTCAATCAGGTAAGTTAGGCTTTGACCATTTCGATTGATTTATTCGACAAATTTGAAGTGTTCACGCTGACCCGTGGTTCTTATCGTAACGTCAACATCTAAACGATGTTCGCCTCGCACTCTTTGACTGTTTCTTGCGACCTCATGTCGCTCGCTGAGCCCGACACGGAGGCTTTGCTGGCGCTGGTCGACTCGTTCGAGTCCTTCGACGGCGACTTGTTCAGTCCCGTGGTGCTTGACACCCTCGAGTCGAGAGCCCCCGACCAAGAGCTGGAGTCCCCTCCGAGCGTCGCCTCTCCCGTCGAACGAGCCACAACGCCGCCGTTGACCGATGAAGCGACCACTGGTGGCCAGTCCAAGTCGCCTGCAGCGTCTCCTGGGCGTCAGGGGAAGAAGAGGAGGAAGGTCAACCCGGCGTACACGTCGACCGCGCTCCAACGACGAAAGCGCGCCGAGATCAAGGCGCTGCGAGAGCAGGTGGCGGAGCTAGAGGCTCGGCGGAGCCTGCTCGAGAGTATGCGCGGCGCCAGCAAGTCGACCAAACACGCCGCCGGGGTTACCTCAGCCCGCGATGGGAACCCAGGGATTGCCGCGCGGAGAGACAAAGCGCTGCGCGAATTCAGAGAGCGGCAGCGCGCCGACGACACGAACGCGAAGCTGAAAACTGCCGTATGCAACCAGCTAAAGGTGTCTCGGGCCCTGGAAGCGCTCGTCACCGCGGATTCCGTTGTGAAGGTACGTCCAAGCTCATTGACGTGCCGGATTGGACATTGATTCGAGATTGACACTTCGTTCTGGCAGGAGATGAACTTCGTGCTCGGCCTCGACCCCATGCCAATCCGCGAGGTGTACTTCGATCGTACCGCCATGGTCCTGGCACAGCTGCGGCAGCAAGCTCAGGTGGACTTCTCGAGCATACCGAGGCTCCAGCACCCGTCGGTGTTGGGATTGGTCGCGTCGACGTCCGAGTATGTTCAGCGAATTCGCAACTGCGGCGTGCCGACCACGCAACTGAAGACGTTGACATCAGTCAACTGCTCCGTCGACGCCGCGGCGATCGCCGTGTGGCGAAGCCTGGTGGTGCATGAGGCGCCTGGGAAGCTGTTCAAGGTATGACTTACTATGTCGTTTGTCCACCACATCCATCCATGCAACCGCACTAACTTCTCATGTCGTGTGGCCGCGAGTGCAGCTGCGTCGAATCGACACCAATACAATTGAGCGGAGCTTTGCCCTGTCGATCCGTGGACCATCCAGCGATTTGGACGTTGATGGCTTCCAGTTCGTGCAGAAGCACATGGGGCCTGATGGCGCGATGATGTGCACGTCTGGCCTCTTGGTGGTGCCAGAAAGCGGTCTTCGCTTTTGCGTCCGCTCCTGGATTCGCGTTTCGCAAACACAGGCAGCGAGCGTCGAGAACGCGGCAGTTGTGGAATGGTGCCACCAGATCTACGCTGACGTGGAGGACGACTTGGTCCCGGCCTGGAGCGACCACTCACTCACTCGGCACGCGTTGGTTGACACGTTCACTAAGAACGTGAAGGTGGCGGTTCAAACGATGCAATTGGCGTTGAAAGCCGAGCGTGGGAGGTAGTCAGCCATAAGAGCCACAGAGGCACCACTCGTCACAAATACAACGCATTCACGACCAGGGGAAGTCGAGTCAGCACTTTGGGACGCATTCGCTTTGAGATGCAGCGAGTGAGTGAATACGCTGCGTATCCGGACAGTCAGTCCGACGAAACATTCAGTAGCAGGTGGCTGGAAGCCGAACCAAGCATCAACGCCATGACAATCATCTCGGAAGGCTCGCTGCCATCGTCCTCGACCGCTCGTCCTTGCGCTTCCTCTTAACCGGATCCACCACCAGCCGCTAGACGACGTCGCTCTCGCACTCGAGGAAGCTATAACATTCTCCAAATCTCTCCCTCATGATCATCTGAATCCCTCATGATCATCTGAATTCTGCTGGATCAGATCGACCATCTTTTGGAATTTGCACCGACACCGTAATCGTCTCTAAACCGTAATCGCGTTTGGGAACATCAAAAATAAACTTGGTGCAAAATACCAACAGTGTGGCTGGAATGACGTTGCTCACCGCGCTCGGTGAGTGCCCATTTTGCCTCAGCGCGGCGAGCAAATGAGCTTCACGAGCTTCTTGGTGGACGTGGACGACGAGCAGCTGGCGCTGGAGGCGGCGCTGGCCTTGATTGAGAACTGCGACGCCGGCGAGGCCGAGCTCTCCAACAGCAGCAACGGCAGCGAGCCGGCCAGCCCAGCATCGACCACGTCGGCGGCTCAAGACGGAAATGCGGATAGCGCAGGGTCTACCTCTCCGGGCAGCAACACCAGCGATCGAGCAGCCAGCACCAAACGCCCCCGCACTTTCCGCGGCAAGCGCAAACCTGGCACCTCCACCAAACAGCAACGGCGGCAAAAGCAAGAGATTCAATCGCTTCGAGAACAGGCAGAAGTGCTCGAGGTGCGTCTCCGACAGCTCAAGCGGCGGTGTGGCCCACAGTCGGACCCAGCACCGACCAGCGATGAGAACGACGCGAACCCTGGTGGTAATGACCGATACCGATCGGTGCTAGCCAAGAAGCAGAAGGCGGTCTCCATGTGGATGGAGCTGGCAATCGTGCCAGCGCGCCGAGCTCACGAACCAGAAGTTGAAGGAGAACTGGAGGAAGCAATCCAAGCTGAACGAAGCCATCAAGCATTTGGTCGGGAAGCGGTCAGCAGTTGCGGTACGTACACTCTTCCTTGGTCCGTCTTGGCATCACAGCCCGAGCTAATGCGTTGATGCTGTACTTTGAACGATTGAACAGGGGCAAGAGTTTGTGTTCCGCCAGCCAGTGCTGTACGATACACCATCCCCTGTCCATGTCAGCACGAGTGTCATGGCTGAGCTTGAACAGTCCATGCATGCTATGTACCTGGAGTCCGCCGCTATGTTTCGGCCCGCGGATGTGAGCGCATCTCATTCGTCCGTGACTTCGATCAACTACCAGCCCGGAGTCGGCATGATTGTCGAATTTGTCACCACCTCGTCGATGCCGTGCTCGATCTCGGAACCAGCTCGGCTGTCTGGCAGCAATCCCACTCCAACATGAAGTTCCCGGACAAGACGTTCAAGACCATGAGTGCTCGCTCTGGAACGCTGAGCTCTCGTTTCCTGTTTAACCAAACGTGCGTGCCACTTCAGCCAATGCCAGATGAAAACTCGGCGGAGAAGACGATGTCGTGGGCAATGCGCGACGGCAATCAGAAGGTTCAACTGAACGGCTGTCACTACTTGCGCAAGTTTGACGAGCCGACCCGCACCGTTGTTGTCCGCGCAGGTTTGGTAGCACCCACTTCATCAGTTCTGAAGCTGCGCGACCGATCATGGACCATCGTGACGCCCTCTCCAGGGATGGCGACGCCGCACTGTGTCATTTGGTACTGCTATCGGTTGTACGCCGAGTTTGAGAGCGGCGCAGGCTTCAGCCCGAGCGACCTGAACAGCTTTCGACAGCTCGTGTCAACCAACGTGGTTGCTTGCATGGGGGCGTTTGTGGACGGTGTCCGCCAAGCAGTCGAGCGCTAAACAATCCCACACAGAGATTGCCGGCCATCGAGTGATCTTCAGCTCATCAAGCACACTGTTGCCTCAGCTGGAGTCCTCGAGTTTGATTTGAAAACCAAAAAAAAACATTGTAATGTTTTCTCTTCGAAACGCGATATCGATGTTGTTGAGTTTGCGTGTCCTTCACTGTCAGAATCCCATTCCGCACTTCCATCTCTCCCCATTAATCGCGGCGATGGCGGAGCTGCTGGCGGGCGACGAGGACATGCGGTCGCTGCTGGCCTTCATCGACGAGTTCGCGCGGCAGGAGGCGTCGAGCCCGAGCGTCACCAGCAGTGACTCGTCCGGCGTCAGCTCTCCCTCGTCGGGCAGCGACCACGCCTCTCCGTCCTCGAACACGTCAAGCCCGCGCGTTCTTGACCTCATCGGCGACAAGCAGCGGCGCCAGGAGCAGCTGGAGGGACGAACGGACGGAGGGCGGGGAGTGGTAGGCGCAGACACCGCTGGAGCGGGCAGGACTGCGGCCGTCACGAGGAAGAAGAAGCTGAACCCGGCCAACTCGTCGACGGAGGTGCAGCGGCGCAAGCGAGCAGAGATCCGCGCGTTGCGCGAGCAAGTCACGGCGCTTGAAGCGCACGTTGCCTTCCTGCAGCGGTCGCGCGGTGTCGGCTCCAATGCACGCCGGTCGTTGACGAGTTCGACTGACAAACTCGAGGGGGGCGAGACGCGGTCGCTGTGGCAAGATCGGGCTCTGTTCCACGCCCAAGAGCGCCAGCGCGCAGAGCTTACCAACCGCAAACTGAAGGGCATCCTCGCCGGCCAGCACAAGCTCAACGATGTGCTCCGGTCGCTGCTCAGCAAGCGCTCCGTGCTGCAGGTGAGTTCACTTGCGTAGGCAGCATCGTAGCTTGTTCTCATCGCTGATGCATCGGACGGTGTTGCAGGACATGGACGCCATTTTGGGTGGCGAGCCTGTCATCCGCAGCCCAGCATCGGTGGACTACAGCGCGACAATCATTGAGCGACTGGAGCAGCAGGTCGAGGCGCTGTACATCGGTATGGAGCCCCGCGAGCGGACGTCGATGCCGACGGCTGCGTCCTGCATGACTGAGTCCGTTCGAGACCAGAGTCGCGGCCAAATCATTCGCGTGGTGACGACGACGCCGATGAGCTGCTCAATGGAGGAATCAGCGCGCTTGTTTTGGCACCACCTGACGCTCCAGCGCGACGTTCCCGACAAGTCCTACCGCTTTGTAAGTGTGTCGGCGTGTTATTGATCTGAGAAGCGATTGGGTGAGCTGAGTTTGATAACTCCTTTTCACTGTGGTAGCTGCGGCGGATCAACGACGAAGTGATCGAGAAGAACTTCGTCATGCTGATGCGAGACACGGAGAGCAACTTCCAGATCAACGGCCTCCAGTTCATGCGCAAGTACATTGAGCGCGACCGGGTCGTGTTCGTTCGCGCCAACTTGCTGCTGCTCCCAACCAGCGGACTCCGATTCCATGACCAAACATGCATTACGATCTCGCGGGTGAAGAGCGCTTCGGTCGTCGAAAGTCACTACGAGCTGAACGCCGAGACGGACGGGGTGGGTGGCTCGCCGAGCGATCTGTCGTACGCGCAGCAGTTCCTGCTGCAGAAGCTGAGCAGCAACTGGCGCACATTCGACCAGTATCTGCAGTCGACGCTCATCTCCGAGGACTTGAGGCGACGCGCCTCACACGGGGCGTTCTGAGACGATGGTGGTCCCTCCGAAGCCAAGTGTAGCGTGCGCAGGGAAGAGGTTCGATTGGATAATGCTTGCGTCAAAGCTGTCGTCGTTCAATTCCATTGACGATGTCTTCAACCGATCATAAACTGAGGAACTTCGTGACCGTCTACGATCCTGACGACCGGACGGTGAGCGTCAAGGACGCGTTCGCTGTGATCAAGCGCCGGTTCGACGCGATCGACAAGATGAAGTCGACCCTGGCCAAGATGGACAACGGGTGCAAGAAGAGACACAAGAAGAAGGTCAGGACAAAGCGGCGCGTGCTCCGAGACAAGATCCGCCGTCGCGACGTACCTGCTCATACTCGTGGCCGCCGCCACCACGGCCGCCGTCGCGTTCGGCGACGCTAGTGCCAGCGACCACCACGCTACCATCTGCTCCGGTGTATCAGCAGGCGGCTCCGTCACGACCGACGACCGCACTACTGCCAGGTCCAGTGCGAGCAGAAGCAAGAACAGCTGCGAGCGCGTCGCCAATGCTATCGTCTGCGGCGTCGGATTCGATGC
Source organism: Phytopythium delawarense (assembly GCA_023338175.1). Taxonomy (NCBI): domain Eukaryota; phylum Oomycota; class Peronosporomycetes; order Pythiales; family Pythiaceae; genus Phytopythium; species Phytopythium delawarense. Next base: position 692 of record JAADYF010000972.1, on the reverse strand, counting down.
ACGAACCGACATGTCACGAGGATGATCGCCGACATGCACAACCGCGTCGCCAGCTGGCTCGCGATGAACTATCGCTGCGTGCTGCTTCCGACGTTTCAAACGTCGGAGATGGTTCGGCGGTATGAGCAAGAGGCGACCGCGGATGGGATGGCTCCCAGTAGTCCAGACGAGCCTACTACGCTGGCTGCCAGCGCCGCTGAGAGAGAGAACACGGCCGAGGCGGGCACGGCGCCTCCGGTCGGCCGTCGCCGCCGCAAGATTCGCAGTCCAGCGGCGCGCGCCATGCTCTCGCAGGCCTACTACAAGTTCCGCACGCTGCTGACACACAAGATGACGCGCGTCGGGGGAGCGGTCGTGTTGTGTAGGGAAGAGTACACGTCGAAGACGTGCTCTGCGTGCGGTGCGCAGAACCACGCGCTCGGTGCCAGCTCCGTGTTCCACTGCGGATCGTGCGACGCGCACGCCGACCGTGACGTGAATGCAGCGCGGAACATCTTCATCAAGAGCTGGCAGATGCTGCGGTGAATGCGCCGCGCTCTGTCTATCGGTGTGCATTCACCGCGGAGACCTGCAATTCCATATCCCATACAGCGCTGTGTCTGGAACGAACCCTGGATGGACATTCCGTTCCGATGAATCATCCATGCCATGATGGTGGTCACCTCGACGATGATCGACAATGCGGCCGGCGG
>JAADYF010000971.1:0-11116 GCA_023338175.1 Phytopythium delawarense | reverse complement strand
GTCCATGGAGCTGTGGTACGTGCCGTAGACCGAGTACGAGTTCATGAACATGAGGTTGGCCGACACGATGCCGAGGTGCTGGTAGAAGGCCGTGTAGTCCGAGCCCGAGCCCAGCAGCGTGACGAGGTTCTCGGGGCCCATGGCGCCGAGAGCCGCGAGGCTCGCTGCCGGCAGCTTGCTCTGCTGGTTGTACCATTGCTCGTACAGCGATGTCTCGGTCTCCGAGCCCGTGAAGAGGTTCGCCGGCACGGCCTTGGCAGCGTCGATCAGCAGCGACGCAATGGCCGGACTGCCGCCACCGAACACGATCTGGCCCAGGAAGGCGTCCACGTTGATGTACGCGACCACCTGCTCCTTGATCTCGTCCGCGTGGTCCTCGGCATACTCCGTGCTGCCAAGCAGCCCGAACTCCTCGCCGTCCCAGGACGCAAACTTGATGGTGCGGCGCGGCTGCCAGCCGGCCTGCACCAGCTCGCCCAACACGCGCGCGATCTCGAGCATGGACGACGAGCCGCTGTTAGGGTCGATGGCGCCGCACGTCCACGCGTCGCGGTGGTTGCCGATCATGACGACCTTGTCGGGCTCCTCACTGCCCGTGATGGTGCCCACAACGTTCCAGATGGGTCCGACAAAGTTGGCGATGTCCAGGTCCAGGTTGAGCACGACGGCGTCGTCGCCACTGTCCGCGCCGATGTTGTAGCCGTTGTCGAGCACGAGGCCTCCCTGCCACGCCGTGGGGGCGGCCGATCCCTGGAGCGCGCCAAGGATGTACTTGGCCTGGCCGTAGCTCAGCGCCATGGTCGGGATGTGAGGGATGGACGTGACGTTGTCGTAGTCGAGCCGCTCGGCGTCCTCCGTGGCGGCCCAGCCGGGCGTCAGCGGGTCGCCCGTCGCCACCGACAGGTACTGCGCCGAGCCGCGCTGGAACGAGTCCTCCGGTCGCCACGTGCCGTTCGGGTAGATGGCGCCCTTGACGTAGCCGTCCTCGTTCGGGTCCGAGTAGATGATGACGCCGGCCATGCCCTTCTCCTCGGCGTTCATGACCTTGAGCCCGCGGAAGTTGCTGCCGTAGCGCACGAGCGCGATCTTGCCCTCGAGCGTCACGTTGAGCGACTCGAGGTACTCGAAGTCGGCCTGGCGGCCGTAGTTGGCGTACACGACGGGCGCCGTCACGTTGCCTGCGCCGGCGTACGTGATAAACGACCCGGGCCAGAGGTTGTCGCTCGTGGTGCACGTGTCTCCGGCGACCGTGCCCTCCGTCAGGTTGAGCTCGCGCTGGGAGACCGCAGGGGACACGATGGCGAGCCGCTGCGACCGCGGAGCCGACAGCAGCGGGTGGTACACGCCGATCTCGGCCGGCACGCCGAACGCCTCGAGCTGCTGCTGCGTGTACACGGCCGTGTCGTAGTCCTCGGCCGTGCCGCACACGTGCGGAGAGCTCGAGTACGCGTGCAGGAACTCGCGGATGTGGTCGCGGTCGATGGCCGCCATAACCTGCGTCTCCAGGTCCGTCTCGTTGGCGGTCGAGGCGGCGGAGACGCAGGCGGCGAGGGCCACAGCCGCGACCACTCGGGAAGCGGTCAACACCATGGCGGAGGAGGTCTCTGGCGCTTGAGCAGGGCGAGGCGAGTGCGAGAGTGAGCAGGGAGTCGAAGGCCAAGGCGAGTGACCGAGGACGGAGGCCACGGACTTGAAGGGCGAGATGCTGGGTGGGTCCGGAGGCGCGAGTGCGGAGACGCTAGCACTCGGTCTCGGCAGACGAGGGGCTGCTGGCGTGCGCTCGTGTCTTGACTCGTGAGCCCGCGGTCATGCAGAGACCGTCGGTGTCCCAAGCCGAGCCAATGGCAAGCCATGCCGGCGCGAGCATCAAGTTAATCGGTCGACTCGTCTGGTGAAACGGAGGACACATCGGCGATGCGCCGCATCAACTTCGGATGAGTCTTCACGCCTGGATTGATGGGCCACGGAGAGAGACCTTGGGCTTCCCACGATCTTCTGCTCGTCCGCTCGCGGGTCGTGCAGAGGCCGGGCCGGTGGCCGTCAACTCGACACGTTGCTTGCTTCCCATCCTTGGCGTCATGCAGGCCACTGACGTGAGGTCAGGCGAGGTCGAAGGCTTTGGCGTCATGGCGGTCGTGTCTTTGGAGACCGACGGAGGAGACGGCATGGCAATGCACAAGACGAGGAAGGGAGAAGGCAAAAGGAGACGGCTTACTATCCCAAATAATAAGTTCGTTCGTTTGGACCCTCTAGCTGCAGGAAGACAAAACCGCGAGACACACAAGCACGGACGGCGGGCGGCAGGCGGAAGAAGCGAACTCAAAGCCCACATGCACGCTCAGCTCAGCCCGCGCTCACTCCATCGACAGGTCGCTGCGTCGGAGCGCCGAGACTTACAGCACGTTGATGTTCTCGACGGGCGTGACGGCCGACGGGAAGTCGTCGTCGCGCTTGTCGTCCAGGTCCTCGAGCTCCTGCGCGCGCTTGCGCGTCTGGTAGATGAAGCCGAACGCGACCATGGCGGCACAGGCAGCGCCGGCGACCGCGAGGCCAACCACAGTCGAGCTGCTGCCGGCATCGGTCTGCGTGTTGGCCGTCTCAGAGCTTCCCGAGTTGTTGGCGCCCGTCGTCTTCTGCGCGTCGCCCGAGGTGCCCGCCGTGCCCGTGGTCGTCGACTCGCTCGACACGTTGCCCTCACCGACGTCAGCCTCGTCCGCAACCTCGTCGTCCGAGCCGAAACCAGTCTCGGCGTCCGTCGAACCACTGCCAACGCTGCCGGCGGTGCTGGAGCTGCCGGCACTGCCAACGCTGCCGCGGAGCGACGTGCTGTCCGATCCCTCCGAAGCAGCATCAGCCTCAAGCGCGACATCACTCGACGCCGAAGACTCGGTGGACTCGGCCTCCGGGGTGGTGGTCGGCTCGGGGGTAGACGTCGTCGGCTCCGGGGTAGCCGTCGTCGGCTCCGGCGTAGCGGTAGTGGGCTCCGGCGTGGCCGTCGTCGGATCCGGGGTCGTCGTAGCGGGTGAGGTGGTCGACGGCGAGGTGGTCGACGGCGAGCTCGTAGGCGAGCTGGCCAGGGTGAACTTGTCCTGCGAGTCGTACGTGAGGAGGCCGAAGACCTTCTCATAGTCCTCCGACTTGGACGGGGTGTCGTACATCTGGAAGAAGAAGGACTGCGACTGCGACGACATCCACGACTGGTAGTCGCTGTAGAAGGTCTCGAGGCCCGACACACTGCCCGAGTTGCCGCTGTACGAGCCGCCAGTGGGCCAGCCCGTCTCGGTCAGCAGCAGCTTGCTGCCAAAGTTGGAGTACATGGTGTTCCACTGGGTCTGGACGAGCGCCATAGCGTTGTCGGCCGACGTGCCGCCCGTGAAGAACGGGTGCACGTTGACGCCGAGCACGTCGCAGGCCGAGACGAGGTCCGACCAGCCCGAGATACTCGAGTAGTTGATGACCTCCGTGTTGCGCTGCACCGTGCCGACCTTGACGCTGTCGGGCACCTGCGACTTGATGCTCGAGATGAGGTCGATCATGGCGCTGGGCACGCTCGAGGCGCCCGCGAGGTTCTCGTTGCCGACGAAGATGTAGGCGACGCCGCCGCTGTTGGCGGCGCTGATGGCGGCCGTGGCCTGCGACGAGTAGTCGCTGTTGGGGTACGGCACGCCGAGCGCGGCCGTGAGGCCCGCGGCCGTGATGATGGGGCCCATCTCGGTCGACCCGAAGTACGAGATGTACGTGCGCACGGCGTCGAAGCCCTTGCTCTTGATGAGCGCCATATCCTCGGCCACGGTGCTGGCCGACTTGCTCGTCGTGTGGTCCGGGTCGTAGCACACGCCGTTGGCGTCCACGTACACGGCCGAGAGCGCCGCGACGGTCGCGAGGAGCACGCTGGCGAGCTTCATATCGGCTGGCTGGTCTTCCGCTTAGTGTTGGGAAGAGTTTGTGAGGGCTTCTGCTGCGATCGCGGAAGGTGTAAGGGAGGCGGCGGCCTGTCTCCTTCTTGGGCTTTGTATGCGCGGGACGGACGCAAACCCAAAGTGACGATGGCGAGGCGTGAGTTTTCCCTCTGCAATCGAGGAAAAAAGGAAGGATAAGCGCCTCGCAGTGCGGGGGAAATCGGAAGTGAAGCGCCTGCTTGTGTGGGCAGGAACGGCAGGCAGGCAGGAACGGCAAGCGGGCGGGAGAGGAGGGGGCACAAGGGAAACGGGCAACGCCGAGTGGTGTGGGGCAAGGGCTCGGGGTGACATACGTTTTCCAACATGTAGGGAGCCAGCGAGACCAGTCAGCGCGTTGCGAAACGGTGCCGAGCCAAAACAGCCGGTGGAAGGACGGACCACCGTGGTCACGTTGCGACGAAAAGCACGGTTCTCGCAACGACGCGACAAGCGCGCAGAAAAGGACTGCGGTGGGTGAACTCACAATGGGAACGCGGTTGGAGTTGAGGGGGAAATTGCGCTCGTCCGGCATCAACAAGGTTGTATGCAGGTTTCAAGCAAAAATTGCATCCGTACGTCAACATTTGCGTCGGCCCATCATCAAATTCAAGCAGATAGAGAAAACGCTTCTACATTCAGCGTCGAGGCCCTCTATACACCTGACATCGGTAATCAGCATGTTGCTGGACGCCCGGCCCGATGTGTGAGCCACGATTTATTCGTGTGAGTCACATCTAGGGGACAGCGGCCAGCCGGCGTTGCCACGGAGAATCGGACCAGCAACATATTTGGCCCATGTGGCAGAGCGATACAGCGCAGCACTCCCTGAATGATGTGGCTGAAAACCGCATTGTGCTCATCGACTTCGACGGGGTTCGGCGCTGCCGTTGGCGCCGCCGTCGGCGCTGCCGTCGGGCCGTACTTTCTGGCTCCTGACCGTTTCCGAAAGTGTGCCATGCAGAGGCACGCACTCAAAGACTGATTCCCAGCCACACACGCGCGAATCGGCGCGCAAACCAGCTGGTTTGCCTTGATGCACCAAGATAACAGCTAATCAGTAAGTCTGATTTCCGCACCCACGGCTCAAACCTGCTCGCTCTCTAAACCCGGCAGTGTACTGACCTGAATGAGCCTCGTCTGCGTCGTTGACCATGGATCGATCGAGAGCACCGGTCAGTTGGCGTGCCGAACAAGAGACCGGCAGGCAGACAGACAGGCGGGCGTTGATCGGGCTGCGAAGATGTGCAACGCCCGCTAAAACTACAGCGTAAGCTTATAAGGCCACCGCGGACGGATCCCTAGCCTTGCTCGGATCCTTTTGATCACCTCGCGCTGGACCAATGTCCATCCCCAAACTCCACATTGTCCGCAGCGATGGACGGCGTACTCTTCACGACATCCCAGTGCACTGTGCACGGCGTACATGTATCACTCTCGGCGCCGGCTCCATTCCCAAGTGCGCCATTCCCTTGAGGGGATTGGCGGCTTCACAGTTGCCGCTCGCACCATTGCCTTCACCGAAGGCTTCAGGCCTCTGGCACCACGCCGGTCCACTCTTGACTCGCTCGCGCACCGGCTTCCACGCGGCGGAGTTGGATGAATTGCATTCCCCTCCGGCGTCAACGAGCGGTGCCTGTGTGCAGACGCGCGGGATCAGGATCGGCCGCCGCTCCTCGCTCTCAGCGGATACTGTAGACTCGATACATGTTTTCATTAGACATCGGGCATTCCCGATTGCAACGCTCGAGTCAGTCGTTGCCAAGCCGCTGTCGGTCGGTGGGTGTCGACGTGAGCAGCTCGACATGAGCAACGCGATCTACAACGGCGATTCAATAGAATCCCGCATGAAAGGCACAAGTGAGCCCCTCCCTCACGTGATCCCATAGAAGCTTTTCCAGCACGCCATTCCATCGCTCTGGAGTTTGGGCGGAGTTGCCGCACCGCCTTCCTTCCATGGCGCCTTGCTCGCATCTTCTCGCTGTGCGAACGCCACGCGCCGTCCGCACAGAAAGACTCGGTGGGTCGCTCTTGCGCATGTCGTGGGCTGTCCGGTCCGAGACACGAACGATAGGCAAGCACCGCACTGTTACGAAGCCATTCCCGACATCCAGTGTCTGCCATGCATGCACGCGTCCTGCTTTCGCCAGGATTCGCTGCTTGCCCTTCAATTAACGTTTGACACACTAATCTATGAGCTGGCCCTAACTTTGGGTGTAAAACGCTACACCAGCCAAAAACCTTGATGGCTTCAAGCATGAACTTGGCTTGAAACACCGACACTTCGTCACAGTCGAGCATTCTTCTTCACCGCGGCAGGCAATCAACCTTCACGAACACATTGGTGATGCCACCAAGTCCATGGGTCGAATTCGCTGGCAAGAGTTGGCTCGCAGATATATCACGCAGGAACAACGGCAGGCGCTTGAAGATTGGCGGCGATGAAGCCACCAACGACTGTTCCTGACGACGAAATCCAGAATGCATGAGATCCTTCCTGACGTGTCGGCTGCGTGCCAGCATTCTCGATGTGGCAAGGGTGGATTCCTGTCCGGCAGTGTCCGGTGGCTTGTGGGTGCTCGTTCCTCAATCTCCACTGTCAATCAGACGCCAGTGATACACCACTCCGACTCGCGAAGCTCATGGCCAACTCGTCCGGAACAGACCGCGAGGTGGCAGCGGCATGGGACCTGAGACTCGGTCAGGAAGGCTACGTCGCCGGCGACACTATTCGTGGAGCGGTGGTGCTCACGGTCCACGAGCCCATCGCGTTTGAAGGTGCGTCGAGTTGGATCCGGATCCTGACTTCTGTCGAGATCAAGACTTACAGGCATCGTCATTGGGAATCGTGCGGACTTGCAGCAGTGACAGCGGACGTCAGCGGGATTGAAGTCGTCACGTGGGTCGAAGAGGTCGAGATCTCGGACGGCGAGGTATCTCCCGCTGCTTCGTACAGCCGGCGAAGCGAAGCGTTGCGTGACAAGGTGTGGCATGAGTCCTCGACTCGGTATCTGCACGAAGTCTAACGAGCATGTGGCATAACTACCTCCAGGTGACGATCACGAGCACCTCGAGCTCGTACCAACCCGGGATGTATGAGTTCGCGCTCGAGTACACGCTCCCAGCGTCAATCCCTGGCGCGTTCCAGTTCAAAAGCGCGCGAGTCGGTAGGTTCGAGCGCATTGCCGCCGAGTTGAGCTACTCGGTCCGAGTGTCAACTAGCGAGGCACGTGACGAAGGTGGCGAGAGCATTGACGACGTGGTCAAGACCTTCCCGGTCACCGTGTTGCGACCGCCCTCCTGGAGACCCCGCAATGTGAGAGCGCTCGCCAACTCGACCAGCAACACACCCGAGTTACAGCGGTCGATATCGTCGGAGCTCATTGAAGCGACATCCAAGGTGGATGGATGCTCCCTCTCGGCCATCATTGACAGCGTGACGCACTTCTCGAGCGACACGGTCAAGGTGTTGTGCCGCATTGAGCGCGATCCGACAGCCATCGTCGAGCTAGAGGCTGTCTCACTAGCTCTCTACGAAGACCTGGAGGTTCGCGTTGCCGCCGACAAGAAGGAGGCAACCAGCAAGGCAATCTGCGAGCATTGCGTTCCCCTCTCGGTTGATTCGCCGGCCGAGCAAGTCCTCTCACTCGACCTGTCATTGTCACCCGACCGCCTCGCACCGTCGCTCAACTCGTGCTTCGTGCAGTGGCAGTACCGACTGGTCGTCGTCTGCGAGCCCTCCGACAAGCAGCAAGGCCCGAGTGTCGAGTTCCCCGTCGCCATCCTGTCGTGAGGACGCTCTGCAGCTGCCACACGCTTTGGAGCGTTCTCATCTGCGATCGAGGGTCGCTGCAGGCACATCAGAACTGATGTGCCGTTGACTGCGACACGCTCGAGGCGGTCAACTGTACTAAAATTTACTCAAAGCGAAAGTGGATGTCGAGTTTGGTGTTCGTGGTCACCTCCGACCTGGAGCCTCCGAGACGAAGCTCACTTTTGCTTTGCACACACAGAGCTCACGCGGCAATGGGTCGGCTCGCACAGCTCACCGGCATCGGAGTCAAGGGCAACGTCCGCTTCTGGCTCGAGAGCGCCGACTTGGCCGCAGGAGACTCCGTCCGAGGCACCGTGCTTGTCCATGTGCAAGAAGAGATCCTCGTCAAAGGTGCGCTGTGCTGACGGTGTATCGATGACGTCTCACGAGACTAACGAATGCCTGACACATTGTGCGATGACTTGCAGACATCGTTGTCTCTCTCCGTGGGATCGAGGAAGTGTCCGGCATCACGTACGATAAACATCGCACATACCACAGCCGCCAACGCGAGTTCTTCACGCAAGTCGTCCCAGTCGCGGAAGCCTCCACGTTGCTGCCCCCGGGCGACTATGTGTACTCATTTAACCTCCCGTTGCCCGTCGACCTGCCGGGGTCGTTTCACATTTCGGGTTACACCGTCGGAGGCTGGTTTGTGGACCTGCACGACGTCAGCGCCTTCATCGCCTACACCCTCTCAGCGAAGCTGCGCGTGAAGGGGACGTTCGTGGCCGACCTCGAGACTCGCTGTCTGGTGAATGTGTTGCCACGCCCGCCGCTGCTCCCGCTTCGCTCGCTGTCCGCCTCGGTTTCCCGCCACGTTCGCTTCATGGGGGTCTTCCCTCGTAGCCGTTGTCACTTGTCGGTCTCGATCAACCAGAACGTGTTCGTGGGGGGAACAATCATGCACGTGAACTACAGCGTGAGCAACGAATCGTCGGCAGCGGTCTCGTCGATCTCCATCAGCATCTTCGAAGATATCTCGGTGAAGCCGTACATGGTCGATTTCATGACAAGATCAGCTTCGAACCGCGTTTACAGGCAAACTGCCCCCGGGCTGTTGAGCGGGGAGCGTCAAGATGATGTGGCTGTTGTCGGACTGGTGTATAACTCGACGGGCCAACCCCTTCGCCGGACGACTAAAGCGCGCTTCACCGAGTGGAGCTACTGTCTCGTGGTGCGCTGCCGCTTCGCGATGAGTCCAAGTGTCCGCGTCGAGCTCCCAATTGCCATCACGTGAGCGAGCTCTTGAATTCTCCCGCTCTCGGACACCTCACACGCGTCTTCCGGTCTCCCGTCTCGAGCCTCCAGTCTCCAGTGTGAAGCGGATGCGGAGGGGCGGTCGCATGCAGCCACAAGATGGCGGTCTCTCCATCATCGCACCAACAACCCGGTGGACCGCTCACCGATGGCAATGAAGAAGCTTTCATCGACCCGTCCCTCACCGCTCCAAGTTGCCGAGAAGCCCTCGCGTCCACTCCAGCGCCATAGGTTCAAAAAGGCAACTTCGTCGTGAACCCCTGATTTGAGTATGAATCCCGGTTTTATCACCCTGTTTTATCACTCATTTAACAAGTCGTCACTGTACTCCCCCTACAAATGGGTGCAGCAGAGAAGACTTGTCCATTTCGAAAATCCACCGGCGCATTTCTCCATCCGCCGGCACTTCGCGCATCGTTCCCCGCTTCCCCTCGCCGCTAGAGCCCTCGATGGCGACGCCGGTCGACTCCAGTGCGGATGCCAAGGCCGTGCTGAGTGTGGCGCTGTCCAGGGCGAGCTTCGCGCCCGGGGAGGTGGTGCAGGGCGTCGTCCAGCTGCGTGTCAACTCGCCCGTCGTCTGCAGCGGTGCGTGCGTGTTGAGGTGCTCCCGGAGCATGTCCAGCGATATCTGACGCTCTAGCGCGTGCGCGATCGCGAGCAGAGGTCGTGGTGACGGTTGTCGGCAAGGAGGCGGTCGCGTGGACCGAGTTCGTGGGCGGCACGACCGTCCCGGGCAGTGAGAAGCACAAGTTCCTCGAGCTCCAGGTGCGTCCATCGCTCTGTGCCGCTGAGCACCGGACAAGTCTAATGTATAATGAATCTGTTAATTCCACAGCTCGTGCTGTGCGAGGAGGAGCGCTCGTACGCGCCAGGGGAGCACTCGTTCCCGTTCGAGTTCCAGCTGATGGAGGACGCGCCGAGCAGCTTCCGCCTGCACGACCGCACCGCGCAACCTCTCGAGTCCATCATCGCATCTTCCACTTACACGATCAAAGCGGCCACGAGCGTCAACGGCGCGCGGTTCCTCGAAGACGTGGCGGCCAAGCTGGACTTTGACGTGACGCTGCCGTATACTGGTCCGGGCGTCCAGGGACTCGAGAGCTCGGTCACGGGCAAGGTCGGCACGCTCGCGCTCTTCTCCAAGGGAACGTGCAACGTCGCGGGGTCGCTCGACAGGGACGTGTTCATGGCGGGCGAGACGCTCACGGTGCACTCGAGCATCACGAACCAGTCGCCCAAAGACATGACCGCCATCTCGCTCCGCCTGTACGAGGACCTGACCGTGTCGCTGCCCAACCGTAAGCCGCGCACCGGGTCCAATATTGTTTGTCGGCAAGACTACCTAGGCGTCAAGGCCGGTCAGCTCTCCAAGCAAGTGCTGCTGCTGCCGCTGCTGTCGTCGGCCACCCGAGAGCCCATCAGCGCGACGACGACGACTGGCGCGTACATCAACTGGCACTACCGCCTCGTGATCAAGTGCAAGTACGCGCTGAGCCACAGCGTGCGCCTCGAGTTCCCCATCACGGTCCTCCGCGCGCCTATGACTGTCGCTGTGGCCACGGAATCTAGTGAAGAACCCGTCGCGGAGCCACTTGCCGTTGACGCTGGTAAGAGCCACGCCTGATGATAGTTGCGCATCGAAACGACACTCGCCGCTCCTGCATTTTTGGGTTGAGTTGGGGAACAATGGCAATTGGGTCCACCACTACTTGCAGTGATGGACGCTTCTCCGGTGAGGAGTTTGACATTTCCCGACATCTATCGATTCGTGGGCAGAGCACGACATTTCTGTGATGGAAAAAGACAAGTGGCGCGACTGGCAGCTCCTCCAGGATGGCTACATTGAAGTGTCGTTCTTCGTTGCACCGCCGCCGCAAAAGCGCGCGCTCGATGCGTGGACATCTTCCCGTGGTGGTGTCATCACATTGCCAGAGCTGTCGAGCGTCATTCGTCCATTTTCCTCGCTCAGTACAAGTCGAAAGCGTGGTCACTGACGAAGTAAGAGGCATGGGAAAGCTCGCGCAGAAGTTTGGCGTCGGCGTCAAGGGCACCATCTCGGTGGTGCACGAGAAGGAAGCCTACATGGCCGGCGAGACGGTCACCGGCG
>JAADYF010000970.1:0-11129 GCA_023338175.1 Phytopythium delawarense | reverse complement strand
GCCGCCGCGTGCTCGCGTTCGAGCTGCGGCAGGTCGACGGGCGGATGGAGATGGCGCTCTACCCGCAGCTCATGCGCGCCGACGACCCGCAGCTGAGCGACGCCGGCGTATGGAGCGTGTCCGCGCGTCCATTGAGCCTGTAGCGATGGCACCAAACGACCGTGGAGGCGAGCAACAATTGGATGTCAACGTGCGGTGGTGCTTCGCCGATCTGGAGCTGTTCAGTTCATCAGACGACAGTAAAATACGTCTTGTCAGCTCTGAACGCTGTTTCACTATGGATACAGGAGGTTACGCGCGCAGGGTACGGCGCATTCTTCTGACGGAAGTTCACAGCCGTCGTTCTGTTCAGCTCATTCGATCGATTCCACACACCCACTTCGCGGTTGAAGGGGCCTTCCAAATCGTCGCCCTCGCCATTCCCCAACTTCCAGAACAGCGCAGCTCACCACCATGTCCAAGGCCGAGGCAACGCCAGCCGCGGGTGCCTCCGCTGCTCCAAGCGCCAAGCCGCCGGCCAAGCCAACGCGCGCGGCCTCCTTCCCGTGGCTCTCTCTGCTCGTGGGCGTCCTGGCGGCGGCCGTGGCGGCGCTCGCGCTGCTGCAGCCGGCGGCGATGCACGCTGCGCATACGCGGGCGTTGCAGTTCGTGGACCGCCTGCTGCCGCTCGGAGACGCGCCCTCGTCCGTCGACTGCTCGCACGCGCAGCAGTACCTGACGGACGTGCTGCCTGTCAAGGGCTTCCACGTGCTGTGCCTCGAGAAGCAGCCCGGCGACCGGTACGCGCGTCCGTCAGTGTTTGGAGACGTCCATGAACCTCATTGTGGTCGCTTGATGACGTCTACAGGCTGGCGATCACGGCGTTCAAGGATGGCAACGCACCAGCGCTAGCGACCGAGGCGGACCTCGACCTGTCGGCGCTGGACGAAGCTTTGGAGCGGTTGCTGGACATTCCGCCGCCCAAGGACGAGGTGGCGGCCAAGTACAAGCAGCCGCGCGGCTTCTTCTCGCCCGACGGGCGGCGGCTGGAGCTGCTGAGCGAGATGGCCAACCGCGTGCTGTTCCTGTTCGAGGGCGGGCAGTTCATCTGGCCGGGCGTCAAGGTCGGCCACAAGAGTACGTGTGTGTGGCCTGCTACCTCCTGCTGTCGTCCGTCTTGTTGCTCATGACCTTCTCCTGCTCTTTCTGCCCGCCAGCGCTCATCAAGGACGTGTCCGGCAAGGGCGACGTGGTAATGGAGACGCTGAGCATGACGCCGCTCGTGTTCAGCGTGGAGGAGTTCCTCAAGGACGACGAAATCGACGTCATCATGGAGCTGTCGCTGCCGCACCTGGCGCCGTCGGGCGTGACGCTGCTGGACGGACACGAGAACCGGCCGGCGACCGACTGGCGCACAAGCACCACCTACTTCCTCGACTCGTCGGCGCACCCGATGCTCTCGGACATCGACCGGCGCGTGGCCGACCTGACCAAGGTGCCCGCGAGCCACCAGGAGTCCGTGCAGGTGCTGCGGTACGAGGCCACGCAGAAGTACGACCACCACACGGACTACTTCCCGGCGGAGCACCACCAGAACTCGCCCAGCGTGCTCGAGATGATCGACTACGGCCACAAGAACCGCATGATCACCGTCTTCTGGTACATGTCGGACGTGGCGGCGGGCGGACACACGATCTTCCCACGCGCGGGCGGGCTGCCGCCGCCGAGGAGCATGAAGGACTGCTCCAAGGGACTCAAGGTGCCGCCCAGGAAGCGCAAGGTGATCGTGTTCTACAGCATGCTGCCCACTGGCGAGGGCGACCCGATGAGTCTGCACGGCGGCTGCCCAGTCATCGACGGCGTCAAGTACTCGGGCAACAAGTGGATCTGGAACAAGCCCATGTGAGGGTGAGGCGGCGACGAAGGTTGAGAGACGAGAGAGATGGCAGGATGACAGGCTGGTAATACGGCTGCTCTGTTACTGGCGGGCTCCATGGCCCGCCTCGACTGGTACTTGCACGTCTACGGGGACTGCACGTCTACGGGGACTCACAGGAACTCGACGAACTGCTGCTGCTGCCGCGGCCGGCTGCTGCCTCTCGGGCAACTCGCGGCGCGCGCAGGCCGCGCAGGGGCCGCTGGTTGGCCCGCTGGCTGGCCCGCTGGCCGGCCGTTCGGCTGGTTCTGGTAGTTGGGGTGCGTGTGCGCGCGGCTGGCGCTGGCCGAGTGCTCGTGCCGGTGGTGGCGGCGCCGCGGCTTCATCTCGAGCGCCTTCTTGCGCAGGCGCATGCGCCAGACGAAGGCGATGAGGAAGAGCAGCGCGAGCGTGGCGACCACGATGGTGCCGATGGTCATCCACGGCTGCCAGAAGGACGACGAGGCGCTCGCCGCGGACGTCGTGGACGCCGTCGAGGGCGTCGAGGACGCCACGAGCGAGAACTTCTGGCCCACCGTCGTCGAGTTGTCGCCTGCCTTGACGCTGTAGCCCGACACGACCGCCTGCACGTGCAGCAACCCGTTGTCGTCGGCGGTGATGCCGGCGTCGTTGGCCGCCGAGAGCAGGTCGTCGTACGAGACTTCGACCATCTCGACGTTGTTCTTGGCGTCGCGCGTGCCGTTGCCCGCGAGCGGGTAGAAGTACGTGGTCGTGTTGGCGACCTGCACCGTCAGGTCCAGGTCGTTCTGCAGCGTCGCCTTGCCGCCCACCGAGCCCGCCGGGTCGGTCCACACGAGCGTCACGCGCAGGTTGGCGTTCTCGGTGAGCAGGAAGCTGTACGAGACCGAGTCGCCCTCGACCACGCTCGGCTCCTCGCCCGAGCTGTTGGGGTAGAAGTACACGCCGCCCGTCGAGTTGGCGTCCGAGAAGCTCACGAGGTTGAGCATCGTCGGCTTGCCGTAGCCCTGGTTGAAGTCCGGGTACGACGACAGCGTGAGCGCCGCCGCCTCCATGGCCACGCACGACGTGACGCCGCTGCTGGGCGCCACCAGCCGCTTGGACATGGCCTCGCCGCTGTGCAGGATGAGCGCCTTGAGCAGCGACGCCGGGATGGTCTCCATGCCGTACGTGGCGTCCTTGACGCCGCTCTTCCACCAGCCGTCGCGCAGCCACTCGTAGATGAGCACGGCCATGCCGGCGATCACGGGCGTGGCCTGCGACGTGCCCTGCAGCGAGCACAGCGACGTGGTCTTGGTCGTCGACCCGGGCGCCTGCGACTGCGAGGACGTGATGGTCATGCCGGGCGCCACGATGTCGGGCTTCTGCCGTCCGTCCAGCGTCGGCCCGATGGACGAGAAGGACGCCACCGTGTCCTCGTTCAGCACGTCCGCGCACGGCGTCGACGAGAAGGACGCGGCGGCGTTGAGGCTCGCGCCGACCGAGATGACGTTCTTGGCGCCTGACGGGCTGCTGATCGTGTACGCGCCGCTCTCGCCGCTGTTGCCGCCGGCGACCACGATCAGGACTTCCGGGTTGTTGTACACGTACTCGTCGATGTCGCGCGTCTGCGTGTTATAGTCGTTGGCGCCCGTGCCCCAGGAGAAGCTGAAGATCTTGGCGCCCGCCGCCACCTGCGCCGACATGAGGTCATCCACCTCGGCGGGCGTCTCGAGCGACACGCTGCAGCCGCTCGTGCCCGCGCACGACGCCTCCTGGTTGCCGATGTCCATGAAGGCGATCTGCGCGCTGGACGCGATGCCCAGGTCCGTGCTCTCGGTGCTGTAGGACGAGCCCGCGAGGATGCCTGAGACGTGCGTGCCGTGGCCGCACACGATCTCCTCGGCCTCGTCGTACTCGTTGGCGAACGTCTGGTAGTAGATGACCTTGCGCGCCGTCGCGTCGAGCGCGTCGTACATGTCCCGCGACTCCTGGTCGAACTGGTCGTGGTCGATGTACAGCCCCGTGTCCGTGATGCCTACGACGATGTCCGAGCCCGTGATGTTGTGGTCGTGCATGGTCGTCACGCCCACGAGGTCCATGACGTAGTCGTCCAGCCGCCGGATCGTCGGCACGAACTCGTCCACGCCGAGCTCGACGTGCTGTTCCTCCGCCATGGACGGAGGCGCCACGATCGGCACGGCGCCGCGCAGCTTGCGCTCGATGGCGCCCGAGTGCGCGGGCAGCACGCTGGCGGTCACGACCTGCTTGAGATCAACCCACTCGACGGCCTCGTCACTCACGACCACGGCGAGCGCCTTGACCCACGTCTCATAGTCGTCCAGCGCCGCCGAGTTGAGCACGCGCGAGGTGGCGTTCGTCTTGGCGGACGAGCGCAGCGTCAGCAGGTTGGTGATGCCCGTGGCCGCCGCGGTGCTCGCCTGCAGCCGTGCGAGCGCGAGCGTGGCGTTGGCATCGACGGCGAGGCGGATCTCGAGCGCTGGGCCCTCCTTGGACTTGGTCGCGTCGCGCGAGAGCGCGTACGAGCTGCGTGCGAACGGCGTGAGCTTGAGGATGGACGGCAGCGCCGTGACCTCGGCGACGCAGTCGAGCGCCGCGATGGCGGCCGCCACGTCCGAGCCCACGTGCAGCAGCAGCGTGGTCGCGTTGGCGTCGCTCTGGTCGCTGCGCGTGAGGAAGGGCGTGAAGCTCTCCTTCTCAGGCGGCCAGAGCGCCTTGAGCTGCGCCAGGCACTCGAGCTCGCTCGCGTCGGCCGTCGCGTTCAGCTTGACGAGCGTCGGCTTGTTGACGAAATCGGCGTCGGCGAACGCGTCGGTGGCGCCGGAGGAAGAGGAGGAGGAGGAGGTGGCGTTCTCGAGCAGCTCGTCCTGCAGGAACTGCAGCTGGCAGGCGTCAAAGGAGGCGTCGGCGCTCGCGAGCAGCGCGTCGTAGGCGGCGAAGAAGGCGTCGTAGAAGCCCGCGAACTCGTCCTGCTCGGGGTCGCCGATCGACAGCGTCACGTCCGGCACGTTGGCGCACGAGACGACGCTCACGACCGTCACATCCCCGCTCTCGCCCTCGCTGCCGCTCTCGTCCGCGGCCGACGCCGCGTGCACGTCGCCGTAGCTGCCGTCCGCCACGCCCGAGAAGTTGTACGTCTGCAGTCTCCGAGTTTGCTCGGCGTCGCCAGCATCGCCGCACACGGCGCGCGAGCACTCGGAGGCCGCGCGCAGGTGCCGGTACGCGCGGCCGACGTGCGCGGCGCTGCAGTGGAAGGCGCAGAAGGCCTCGACCGACACGAAGCGCAGCCCGCGCGCGTCCTGCAGTGGGTCCACGCCCGCCTCGTCCGCCGCCAGCGCCGTCGCCGCGTTCCCGCCGGCCAGCAGCAGCGCCGCCGCCGTCAGCCACGCTCGTGGCGCCATGCCGCGCGCGCTTCACCCGCTCCAAGACGGAGACGCAGACAGAGACAGACAGAGAGACCGACACGGACACACGGATGTCGACACGGAGGCGCCTGCGACCGCTGCCGAGCGGAGGTGGCGCGCAGGGGAATAGCGGCAATGCGGCGCCCCATGTCGAGTCTGAGGGGAGCGTGGCCGCTTCTTTACGGGACGCGCTGCACATTTTACGCGCGCGCGACAGATGGCGGCGGGGCGCGCGGCGGCCGACCGGCTGGACGACAGCGCATACTGGGGCCAAGTGTGGCGCGCCGGCTTCCGTCCCGCCAGATGGCGAGACGCCCCTACTCGGCGAGGCGTCCACGCAGAAGAGCCAGTGGTCTTATCCACTGCTGGGACATCGGGTCTGGAAGGGTGGGTGAGTGCACTGGCATTCACTTACTTGGGTGAATTATGTGGCAGTCGGACAAAGAGCATTGAGAAATGAAGAGATATTGGATATAGAAGGTAATCAGCGACGAAGGTGTCCAGTCCCAGTCTTGTGCCACCAAAACGGCCGTTCTATGTGCTGACTTACTAAAGACTCTCACAATCGGATTTCACAGGGTACCTAGGATAACAGTGTGACAAGGACCCCGGGTCACTGTTATCCTTGGTACCCTGTGCAATCCGATTGAGGTACGCGACAATGTGGACAATGTGGACAATGTCCGCAATGTGGGTACCCTCGCCATCGATCTTGACATTTGTATGCATCCGCCGCCCTTTCCTTTTCGAATATCGGCGATGTGCCCGCCGAACACCAGGGGCGGAGCAAAGAAAGGCCATCCGCGATTTTAAGAGTGTACCTCTCTCCGGGACGGGGGTACACCAGTTAGTCGGCCAGGTGCGACCACAACGCATTGCACCAGTTTGCTTTCGTGTACTGGAACCCGATGCGGGGCGATGGCTGGCGAGGTTCTCCATCGTCTCGGACGAGCGTCGCTCTGCCGTGTATAGTGTCGTATGCTGTTCCGCCATGCGAGGTCCACTGCATTCGCTACAGAACTGAACAATACTCCAGGAGAAACAACTTGCTTTTTTTACTCAAACTGTCCGCCTTGACACCACGTTTTTACCAAGCCAATCAACGAATTAGCGATGATTTGTCGCTAATTCGTTGATTTGCGTGGTAAAAAGGAGGTGTAAAAGTGAAGCAAAGTGACTGCCAGGTGGACCATCAACGTTTCGTTGACGCGGAGGGCTGGTGACGGCCAACCAGCGCTGGCTGGGCTTCTACATACGCACGGCTGCACACGACCTCGCCGGCGCCAACCTCCTCGACGTCCTCCATCTCGTTCGAGTGCATCTTGACCAGCCGCGGCACCTTCATGCGCTTCATGTCGCTCATGTTGTAGATGAAGTCGCCGCGCTTGAGCGTGCCCGAGTAGATGCGCAGGTACGTGAGCTGCCCGAACTTGCTCTCTTCGAGCTTGAAGGCGAGCACCAGCAGCGGTGCCATCGGCGAGCACGGCACACTCACCTTGTCCTCATTCTGGCTCTGGTCCAGCGCGAAGTTGGGCTCGGCAGGTACGAGACGACGCCGTCCAGCAGCGACTGCACGCCGCGGTTCTTGAAGGCCAAGCCCATGAGGTCATTTGTAGCCGACTTCCAGAGCTGTTCAACCACGCCGTTATTTATGTGCTCTTACCACGGTTTGGTCTCCATATCCAAGCATCACTGCATCGGAAAACATCCATATGTGGCTAAAATACGGATGTTGATCCAAAAACAACAGTTGGAACCAACACGTTATCTACGGAACCAATTGATTTACGGGAAATGGCTACATGTAGCCATCTCCTTCCTCACAAGAAAACCCCTTCGCCAATGGCGCCGCCCCCGCTGCCCATACCCATGACCATACCCTCGCCGCGCTTCAACTCGATCTTCCGTCGGTGCTCGTCCACCTTTTCGCGCACGACACGGTCCACGAGCGCGGGCGACACACTCAGCTCGTCCTGCGCGTACACGACGCTCTGCAGGTACAGCATCATCTTGGCGATCTCGCGGCCACTCATGCCGGTGGTCAGCTCTCCGTACGCGGCCATGGTCTTCTTCGCGTCCAAGCCGCTGGCCTTGACGGGCGATGCCTGCGTGGTCACGTCGGTGGGCCGCACCTCGTCCCCGCTGTCGCTACTGCCGAGCAGACGCGCCGTCACGTCCGCCACGAACGATCTGCCCGTCTTGGTCGCGTCCGACGCCGTTGAAGTGCCCGCGAGCGAGCCGACGTACTCATCAAAGTACATTTCGAGCAGCCGCACGCGCTCGTGGGCCTCGGGCAGGTCGAAGTGCAGCGTGTCGTCGATGCGATCCGTGACGGCGGCGTCCAGGTCCTCGGGTCGATTGGTCGCGATGACCAGCATGAAGGACCGCGAGGGCGAGCCCGTGTGGTACAGCAGCGCGTTCAGCGCGTTGCGCATGTGCTCGCTCATGTGCGTCTTGCGGGACGCGCGGCAGCCCAGGAACGCCTCGGCCTCGTCGATGAAGATGAGCACACCGCGCGGCGACGCGTTCGCCCACGCAAACAGCGCGTGCAGCTCGGTGACGGCGTCGGCACCCAGCGGACCCACGTCTCCGCCGCTCAGAATGGCGTAGTCCATGCCCGAGCCGCTCGCCAGCCGCTTTGCGACCATCGTCTTGCCCGTACCCGGCGGCCCGTACAGCAGCAGATGCCGGTAAGGCGCGCCGTGGAGCGCCGCGTTGCGCGTGGACCGCGCGATCTCGCGCACGCGCGTCTCGAGTGCGCTCAGGAGCACCACATCTGACAGCAGCGACTCGGTCTTTTCGCCAGCCGGCGTCGACGTCTGCCTGGTCAGCGCCTTAACCAGCCAGAGCACGCGCTCCAGCAGCGAGCGCACGATCCCCACGACGCCAGAGACGCGCGACGTCTCGCGTACGAGCGACGGCTTGCCGAGCCGCTGCTGCACCAGCGCGCCGGCGACGCGCACGGCCTCTCGGCTGAGGAAGACGCCGGCGGCGAGCGCCACGAGGCCCCCCACGAGCTGCACGAGCTTGCGCTTGTCTTCCGCCAGCAGCGCGGCAGCACCTCGGCCCAGGTTGTCGAAGGCGGCCTGCATGGCCTGGAGCAGCTTGATGCGCTCCGCCTCGAGCCGCTGCTGCAGCTGCGCCATCTCGATGTCCTGGTTGGTGCGCTGCTGCCGGATGCGGCCGTCCACGTCCATAGCCGCCTTCTCCAGCGTCGTGTTGCGCTCCAGCAGCGCTCGCTCGCGGTCCAGCGCCAGCTGCTTGTCGCGCAGCAGCGTCTCGGTCTCGCGGCGCGCCTGCTCCATCCGCACGTTGGCGGCCTCCTGCAGCGCCACCAGGTCGCGGTTCTGCGCCTTGCGCGCCTCGTCCTCCTGCTCGAGCCGCGCCTGCGCCAGTTCGTGGCGGCGGCGCTCGAGCTCGAGCTCGTTAACCAGCGACGCGTTCAGTGAGCGTCGCTCCTGCTCGCCGCGTTCGCGGGTCTCGTCCACTCGCGCGGCGGCGGCCTGCGCCTCGGCTTCGGCGATCTTGCGCTTCTCCACCAGCTGCGCGCTGGCCTCCTGCGCCAGGTGGGCCTCGAGCCGCTCGAGCTGCTCCGCGTGCGCGTCCAGCCGCTTCTGCAGCGCCTCAACGTCCCTGGCGAGCTGCTGCGAGCTGCGGATGAGAGCCTGCGTGGCGCCCACGTTGTGCATGAAGAGCGCGGACGCGTCCACAACCAGCTCCTCGCGCAGCGCCACGGGTCCGCGCGCGCGGTCCGCCGGGTCGAACACCAGCCGCTCGGGCACGGCGCGTACCAACGGCTCGGCCGCGGGGCCCATGGCAGCCAACAGCTCGTGCGCCAGCGGCCCGAGCTGCGCGCGCGGCGCTGGCCGGCGCCGACTCGCCGCCTTGGCGGGCGCCGCGTCGAAGGCGAACGTGAAGGAGCGCAGCGCCACGCGCGAGACGAGCTCCAGGCTGTCGCTCAGGTTGGCGGGCCGCGCGTCAAGGATCGCATCCCGGTAGAGCACGGCTGGAGCGTCAGCGCTCGCGCGGAGCCTTGCGGTCGAAGGGTAGAGCGTCGAGGTCGGGAACATGGGGACGTCCGCGCCGGTGGCGTCCGCCGCGGCCCCGCACGCCGCGAGGACCGCCAGGAGCAGCGCCAGCAGTGGCCGGACGCATAGAAGACGGCGAGAGGTCATTGCGTGGCGTGCAGAGCGAATGGGAGACTGTGGAAGGCGTCGGAGAGGGCGCCGCGTCCGCTCAGAGCCGTCAAGAGATGCGCATCGGAGCTCCGCGATCTTTCGGGTGATAAGGTGCCAACATCGTACTTTACAGGGTATTTAGAGTACAATAGTGTAGCCATGTTAAAGTGGCTGCATGGCTCACGAAGCCATCGCAACAAGCTCAATGGACGCGCGGACACGCTCCATACGCCGGCGTCGCTCAGCTGCGGGTCGTCGGCGCGCATGAGCTGCGGGTAGAGCGCCATCTCCATCCGCCCGTCGACCTGCCGCAGCTCGAACGCGAGCACGCGGCGGCCCGAGAGGCTCACGGGATGGCTGCTCCAGCGCGAGACGACCCGCCGGACGCCCGCCAGCAGCACAATCCACGCCCAGTCGCTCTTTGTCACCACGAACCTGTCGCCGTAGACCACGAGGCCCAAACGGAGCAGCTCGTAGCCGCTGAGCTCTCGTCTCGGGACGTGCGGCAGGACGCGGCTCCCATGCTTGATCAGACTGTGGAACGACGTGTCCGATGCGAGTTCATAGACGGAAGACCGACCGAGGCCGCCGACGTTGCTCGCGCGCACGGCGAGCGCCTTCTCGGCTCCGGTCAGGGCCTTGGACGCGGTTCGGTCCGCTCTCAAGGGACGAGTGACTAGCAATGGGATGAGACTCAGACCGAGCGCTGAGAGCTTGGTCACGAAGAGTGTCACGATGTTCCCATTGAGCCGGAGTGCGACGTCCGAGGTGAAGAACTGGCCCAGTGTGAGGCGTATCATCTCGTCCGACGAGACGAGAGTCGCGATCATGCCCTCGGGGATGTCGAGCCACTGCCACAGCACGATCTTCCACCGGAAGAAGTGAAGTGCGCTGAGAGCCAAGATGGTTGGTGCGAACAACTCATCTGTGATGCGTCGGCGAAGGATCTTGGCTAGCGTGTTGAGCAGGCTGTAGTACACGAGCACGAGCTCTGTGATGGCTGGATACATGACAAACCAGGTATCCGAGAGAGCGCTCTGTTGGCCTTGGAACGCACAGCCGACCGAGAAGAAGGCCGTGAGCATCGATGTCATTCGTGGCAGTAGCAGAAATGGGAATAGTCGGAAGCTGGCCGAGTTGGTAAGCGCGCCGATGCCGATGTGGTGCAGTCGACTCTTGCCTTCGAGGTATCCACGGGTGAGCGCGATGATCGACGCGGACCATTGACAGACCAGCAGCAACACCGACATGTTCGAGACAGCTGTGGGCCAGTCGTATGTACTGCGTACACGCTGGATGACGTACCCGTTCCACCAGAAGACGCCGAACTGAGTTGCGTTGTAAATCACAATGCTGGTCGAGTGCTGGATGACCATATCGACCGTGAGCTTGGCCCCCCACATGTACGAGATGACCGCATCCCGACACCACTCGGACCTTGCGCAGTCATACTCGCTCGCTCCTGTAGGAGTAATTTTAAAGAATCGGTCTCGCGTCGACAACCGGTCATCAATCGAGCTCGTCGTTGCCATATCCGCATACCATTCCATGCCGTCGAGATCTTCGTACCAGCCGTTGCGCCACGTCCCTCCAGGTCGACGCAGCCACTCGGCTGTTTTGTACTCGCGAGTAGATCGGTTGATGCCACGCACAACCGGTACATCAAGCGTACGG
>JAADYF010000097.1:0-43483 GCA_023338175.1 Phytopythium delawarense | reverse complement strand
TCGATCGTCGGCGCCGCCGCCACAACTGGTTCCGGCTCGGCGACCGCCACCACTGCTTCCACAGGCTCCGGATCCGCCGTCCGCGTCTCCTCAATGGCCAGATGGGCCGCAGTTGCTTGTGGCGCACCCAGCATAACGGTGGGCACATAGTCATTATCGATTGGCTGGTGCTTGGGGTTTGCTGATGGCAGCGTTGCTTGTATTTCTGATGCTGTTGTGGCGTCTGCTGCTGTTGCTGCTGCTTCGACCACCTGGTTGTTTGACGTTGGCGAAGATGCCTCCTCTTCGACTTTGCTTCGTGTTGGTGTGCTTGAAGCTAACATAGCGAAGGATGGTGTGGCAAAGGGCGGAGGAAGTTCTGCGGAATCGTTTCGACTTTGGGTGTTGCCATCGTCCAAACGCTTCAATATCGCGTTGTACGGCGCACTGGGGTCGCTGGAGTCGTCAATCGCTGCTCTGACGCTCTCGTCCACGAAGCTGGAAATCGTCCCCGACATGATCGCTTCAATAATGAGTCGGTTCGAATCGCTTTTGGCGAGAAGCGAGTCCAATCGCGCAGTCCTCAGGGCGTCGGCTGAAACACCAGACTTGGAAGCAGCAGACGAACGTGGCTGGCTTGACGATGCATTGAATGACAGCTCCTCCGAGTCAGTTGAAGAAGGAACTATCGCCTTTGGTTCGTCTTCCATATTCATGCGTTCCCCTTCGACTTGTGAGTGGTTCGACTGGTCTGGTGCGTCGTTATCACCCTCAGCGTCTTCGTCCTCGATTTCACGATCCTTTTCTGTTGGGGTGGCATTACTACCGGGACTCTGAGCAAGCTCAGATGAGGCTGGCGTCAATGCCATGCGGGATCCTTGCTCTTCCTCCTCGAGAGCCGACGTGTTTTCTACGAAGCCAACCATTGACGCCAACAGCTCGGCAACAGTTTGTGCGAGCTCCAACTCTCGCTTCTGGAACTCTCGCTCTTCTTTCGCGTGCTCCGCCTCCGAAATCAGCGTGTCTTCAACACTGAGAACTGCCGAGGCCAAGGCGCTGGCGACAGCCTCCAACAACTCTTCCTCGCGCTTATCAGCCTCCCGCTCTTCCTCTTCTAGCTTCTTAGCAGCAGCGACAGCTTTCGGGTATTCGATGTGTCGAGCGTACATGCCGCGGAAGGCGCGATTTAGCACCCCAGCTGCTGCAGTTGCCTTCTTGTAATTCACCTCCTCGAGATGCCGCCGCGCATGTGCTTGTATCTTCTTCGCCGCATCGACTTGCTTGGCGATCTCCTTTCGCGTCGCAAACCCACGATACAGCGACTGCAATAGAACGATCTGCGCCTTCTCGTGCTCGAACTTGTCACGCTCACTCTTTGCTCGCCACGCCGCCTGGATCGCCACAGACGCGAACATGCGGTCTCTCTCGTGCGAACGAGCTAGCGCGCCGCGCCACAGTGCTTGAATGCACCGCACTTGCTCGAGGATGCCCAGGTAGCGAGCTTTAGCAGCGAACATCTTTAGTAGACTCTGGATGAGAATTGCAGAATTGTTCTGCAACACGTGGAGTCGATGCCGAGCTAGAGCGCGCCGCCAGTATTTCTGTTCCACCACGACAGAAGAGCAGCACCATAAGTCATACCACCAAGCGCCATGACCTCATGATCCCGCAGCGACGTGGCACGAGTAGCCTACCTGTATCTTCGTTGCCGCTCTTGTTCGAGTAACGAAGACCCTCGCCTCTGCCCGCACAAAGCTCTTGTGCGGATTGTACCGCGCTCCAAGGGCGTGAGAGTACGTATCCTTCGGCGTTGAGACCACATGTGAAGTTCGTGTCGCTCCGGGGGGAAGCGCATGCCCAGAGAGTCCCACCGGTCCTTCCGGCGTTGTTGCAGGCCGCTTGGCCGATCTGGCGCGAGGCGACACCCTCGTCGATGGATGAACTAGGTCTGCTGGTCGAGACGGAGGGCGTGAAGGAGTCAGCAATGCAGCTTCTGACTCGACATCTCCGCTGCTGGTATCACGAGCAGTTCGCGGTGAGAGTTGGTTGAGAGGCCGCGGCGATGCTCCTCGTGGAGGAGTTGGCGCCACTGGTCGTCGACTAGCCGACGGATCTCCTGTCGTTCGTAGCGGCGATGCCGACGCGGACGGGGCCGTCGGAAGGTAGCCAGAGGCACCACCGCCTCCTTCGAGAGAGTTTCTTTGGAACAGGAAGTTCTGCCGCATCACCTTGTATGTTTCCAAAATGCGCACCACGATCGGGTGCGACTGCGGCAATCGGTGGACGCCGATCTCCATCGCACTGGCGAGCGCCTCGCGTGTCTGGTCCGGCATGTGCAGGTTCGCCCACTCGATCGCCATATTGTGCAGCGTGGCCGCCTTGAGCGTGTGGAACACCTCGAGCGCTTGGGGGTCAACACCATCGGGTCTCCCAGACGACCGCGACGTCTGCTGGGACTCGGCCAGTGCCAGGCACTGCGAGTACATGAGCCCGGCATTGCTCGGGTCGTTGAGCAAGCCGTGCAGGCACGCTTTCAGGAAGTACGCCATCGGGAACCGGTCGCGTGGCGGAAGCTTCTCGTTGATGTGCACCGACTTGTCCGCGGCCTGCAGAGCGGCCTGGTACTTCTTTTGCTTCTTGTAGTAGTTAGCGAGGTGCTGGTATACGGCTGCACGTTGGATTGCCTTCTTGCAGTAGTCGAGGCCGTCGCGTGAGGTCAAGTCTTCGCCCTTCTTCAAGAGCTGCATCGGATCACGACGTGGTTACCAATTGCGTCCGACACCCTGCAATCGACAAGCGCTCGCGTACCAGGAACGGGGTGTTGTCCGCGATGGCCTCCGACTTGCGCGCTCCGCAGAGACACAGCGCCACGAGCTGCACGCACCGGATCTCGTAGTCGATGCGGAGCCACTTGATCTCGTCTGCCGCCACTTCGTGGGCCTCCGCCCTCTTCTGGATGCAGCGGAGCTGCGCACATCCCATCCCAATTGCTCCGTGTCAGGCAGATTCACCACAAGAACAGACTAGCAAGCTCCATCCGTACCAGCATCTTGGTCGACTGCTCGTACGTGTGCACCGCGTCCATGAAGCGCCCAGTCTTCTCCAGCTGCGCCGCCAGCGCGTCTGTGCGCTGGATCTTGGTCATCCCGCTCTGCCCGAACCGCGAGGCCTGCACGCAGCACCAGTGCCAGGTCAGTGGCATCGTTCGCAAACGGCAGGCAGTGGAGTCGAACCCTACCGCAAGGTTGGCGTACTGCATGCTGTCAAGCGGCGGCGGACGCACGATCTGCTGGTCTCCTGTCACCGCGAGCGAGTCGTCCGTCAGCAACCGTTTGCGGCCCATTGACGCCTCGCAGGTGTGCACCTTCGTCTGGCGCGAGCCAGATGCACCGCAGCTTCTTCTTGTCGCGCAGGTCCAGCACCCTGTTAGTCAGACAGGCAGAGCTGTCGCGTCAGTGCTGCCGATCTTTTCTCCTATCTCCGATGCTTCCTGCTCCTGCCAACCTCTTGTTGTCGGCGCTGCCGGCCAGCGCGGCGCTAGAGAACAGCGGCGACGGCAGGCTCGTGGGCGGCCGCAGACGCGCGCTGGCGCCGGGCGCGGACGACGAGATGGGTCGCTCATCCACCGCGGGCGTGGGTGGCACCACCTCGGGCAGTCGCTCGGTGTGCGCGGGCTTGTCCTTGACCAGTCGGCGACGCATGCTGTTGGCGTCAGGTTGAAGTCCGATCACGAGCACCTCAGGGTCGTCTGCTGCGCGCTCTCGCCTTGAAATGGACGCACCGGACGAGCCGGCATCCCAACGACCGAGCCGCGGGCGTCACCGTTTCGCGCGCGCGCCCCTTCCGCAGCACCCGCGAGGCGCCGGCGGCCGCGACTCGCCGCGCATCCGGGAGGCTCGACGCGACGTGTGTGTGAAACGACCTCTTCGTTGGTCTCCTCTTCGCCTTTTTGACCAATCCAAGGAGATAATTGGGTATTAGAGGACCAATTTAGCGAATTTAATTGGATAATATTACTCGGTGATAATAGCGAAAAAGGCAACTTCCTGGTGACGGACGCCTTGCAAGAGCTGTGCCAATCTAGATGGTGCCAGGCTTGATGCGCCAGAAGTTCACGTCGTTGTAGGCATCGTCGGCCATGGAGCGAGCGCGCGCTTGCGACGCGACGGCCTCCGACATGAGCGCGTCGCCAGCTGCGTAGGCGTCCTTGCTGGAGGTGTTGGTGGCGCCGGTCAGGCGGCCGCGGTCTCTCCGCGGCGCGAGCGGTGACAGGATCGGCGGGAACATCGTGTCGGCCAGCACTAGCAGACTGCCGAACGACTCGAGGAAGACCGGCAGCGCGCGGTGCCGCAGACGGCCCGTCGACTCATCTACGACGAAAACTTTGCCCGGGAAGACGCCGGCGCGCGCGAACGTGGCGGCGTCCTCGGCCGTCTTGCCGAACGCCGCGTAGAAGGCGTTCACGTCGGGCGGGAACAGTGCGCGGACCGCGTCCAGCGCTGCCGCCTTGAACTCCTGCGCGTCGATGGCTTCATTGCTCGCTGCTTCGAGGAGTCGGTCAGGCGACAGGAGGACCGGCCCATGCGGGAGGGACTCGCTATAGTTGTCTGCACCGGTCGATGACGAGGGTGACGATGACGGCACATATGAAGGTGATGCCGGCCGCAGCAACGTGCGGATCCACTCGGCGTGGACGAGTCCCTGGGTCGTCAAGTACACGATGCGATACCCGTTCTGCTCAAGCCTGGAGAAGAATGCCTGCGCACCCTCGTGCAGCGGCGACGAAGTGTCCCGCCGCTTGAACATGCCACCGGTCGACGTGCGAGAGATGGCGCCATCCATCTGCGCGATGACAATCTTGGAGGACGCCGGCCACAAATACAGCTTGGCGTCCACGCGCGCCACGACTGCCTGCCCGACAGCCGATGTGACCAGGAACGACAGGTCATTCATGCCAGCCCGCAGGTTCATGCGGCGCAGGTCGGCTTGCGACGGCAACAGACTCTTCTTGAAGTACGGCTCAGTCGTGAAGCTGCTCGTGTCCTGGGTCGACGCGCCACCCTCGCTGCTGGCTTCGTCCACAGGATCGAGCGCTGGCAGAGAGAACGAGCCGCGGTGACGCCCCATGACTTGCTCCGTGAGGACCGGCAGCGTCTCATCCGACACTTCGGACGCTTCCTCTTCATGCTCCGACGCATCATCACTATGATCGCGACGACGTGCGGCAGTATACTCGGTACTTCGTAATGTCCGAGTCTTGACGGCCGCGCTGAGCGGCAGTGGCGGCGAGTACGGGAACAGGACCCGCGAGATGAGGCACGCCTGGACCTCGGGTGTGAAAGCGGACAGCTGGCCGTTGATCAGCGCCACCAAGTTCGGGCTCGCTAAGATGGCGGTCGGGTCCACTCGGAAGGCCTCGAATGACACCATGTGCGCCGCGAAGATGGACAGCATCTCCTCGTGCGACGACGCCGTGCCCAGCAGGTGGCCGCACAGCGAAATATACGGCAAGTTGGCCTCCAGACTCGCCGGGTCGAGGTCGATCAGCGAGTTGCTCGATGGGAACTCGCTGAACCGGCCCGGTCCGAACGCGCCGGACGCAGATTCCACCGCGTCAAAGTACACGGACTCGCTCTTGATCATCACTGGCAGCTCGCGGGTTTCCTCCTCCTCCCGGCGATGCTCCGTGTTCGCGTGACCGTCGTCAGCCTGCTCGTTGTCAGCGGTGTCCCCGTCATGAGCAATGGCCGCCGACTCCATGTGCGGCAAGGCTCCCCAGCCCCATGCCAGTCGCTCGCTCACTGCATTGCTGCCGCTGATGGCTCGAGTCGAGGGCGTCCGCTCGAGACGGTACGTGTCGTGCCACTCGGGGGAGGCGGGCGGTGAGCCTCGAACGTCGTCATCTGCCTCGGGCCTCGGCTCAGCGATCGGGTCGGCCAGCGGCGCCGACGAACCTGCTGCCGACTCTCCTGCCTCGCCGCTCTGGCTGTCGTGAAGGCGCTTGTCCAGCTCTAGCGGGTCCACCGCCGGCGCGTCGTCAGGGAACGCAGCCGCCGCGCCGTTGAGTGTCTTGACGGCTTGCTGCACGGGGCTCACGAGCGGCGACGTGCGGTACTCCTCCTCCTCCACGAGCTCGTGCACCTCGGCGAGGAAGAAGGCCTCGCCCGCCGCGCCAAGCTGCGTCAGCAGCAGCACAGGCGACAGTCAGTAGGACGCGGGTGGGTGCGAGCACAGACCGAGAGCGAGAGCGCCACCTTCATGCGGACGCCGGGCACGCGCGCGCCATTCACCTCGAGCACTACCTGCTTGTCCACGCGGCCAGCCTTGAGCTGCAGCACACGGCGTCAGCTCCGCTCCGCTCCCCCTTCGAGCTGTGCTCCACGCACCTTGTGCTTGCCAAAGTGCACGTGGAAGGGCGAGCAGTGCAGCGCGCCGTCCTCGTGCTGCACGGCGACCACGTCGACGGCGCCCGAGCCCGTACCCTGGTGCAGGTCGAACACGTTGGTCACGTAGTCCTTGACCGAGTAGATGACGTTCATCTCTGCCTCTCCTGCTCTCTGTACGCCTCCGGCGTCGCTCTGCGCTGTGCTGGCCCCGCTGCACGGACTCTCAACTGCGTCTGAACCAGTCGACAGGCGCGCGCACGTCGACGAGGCAAGTGGCGCTATTTCCGCCGCGGAAGGTTACGCGCCGCGACCGTCTGCCGCCGCGAACGTTCGCCAAGTCGCGGGGTCCTGTGAGGCCTGCAGGGGGGAGTGGAGAGCCGCGGAGGCCGCTGGAGGCCGCTGGAGACACGGGGGGCGACCGCGGGAGACGTGCTGCCGGCCGTGCGCAACGGGAAATGCGCGCTGCGGCGATCCATGGACACATCACATCACACGGACTGCGGTCCGGCATCTTCCGCGAACGTCCGTCAGCTTGCCAAAGTGCACAAGAAGAAGCGGAGCAAAGGCGCGATTTGACGAATCTGGCCAATCAGAAAGCGGTCCTCGAAATTTATTGGCGAATCAGGCGGCGCGCTCTTCAAGGTTGAAATTGCAACCTCAAGCGCACAGAACAGACATGTCGAGATGGCATGGCGATGGTGCGCTCATGATGCTGTCCTGCCTGCATGATGGCCTGGCAGGCTGTAACGCGAGTCGCAGGCGAGCGGATGGGTCAGAGAAGGCCGGAGTCGCGCTGTGCTTGGTGTCTCGGGGTTGAAGATCCGCGCATTGGAGCGGTGGGTGGTGATTTGATTCACGCATGACGCCGGACAAGCTCGCGCTTGGCGAAGGAGGGAGAGGCTCTGCCTTCGTTGAGAAGAAGTGCTGCCAACGCTGCAGCTGTGACGGAGAAGGAACGAAGCAGCAGTGGGCCACACGCCCTGAGTTGACACGGTCATGACATCACACGCAGCGATGGCATGATGAGACCGTCGGCACATGAGACGCTCCATGCGACGCCAAAGGATCCCTTCCCTCCGAGCAATGGGCGGCTGCCTCCTCCTCCTGTGATCCCAGCCACACCCGATGGCTCGCTGCATTATCCGGAAGTCGCCTGGGGTTCTGCTATCGATGCCCTGAGGACAACGTGCCAGTCTTTCGCTAGTCGGGTCTTCACTTTTCAGCTCGGCACTTCAACGTGATCTCGTTGGTCGTCGTTTCCTCCCACGCAAGTACCAAAGTCCATTCATCCTGGGCGTTCCTCTTCCTCCTGCTCCTCCGCCAACCTCCTGCTGCGGGGAGATGGATCCCCGAGCGACGACCGGGCTCAGAGCGAGGCCGACAACTGGGCGACGCGGACCTCCTGCTCGAACTCGCACATGCTGCGCGACCGCGTCTCCTCGACCTGCTTCTCGTGGTTGTACGCGCGCGCCGTCTTGGTGATATCGGGCGGCACGTACGCGGCCTGTTTGGGCCCCTGGCGGTCGCTGGCGACAGGCACGAACTCAAAGTACGCGGCCTCGCAGCGCGAGCTCACGTCCACCAGCAGGCCGTCCTCGCGCACGCCAATGTACCGGCGGTGCTGGTTCATGCTGTTGAGGTTGCCGGTGGACGAGTACTCCCACTTGAGCCCCGTGGTGCCGCGCAGGCAGTTGGCGCGCTTCATACGCAGGTCGCGGAAGCACGAGAGCGTGGACCGGCTGAACATGTACGTGCCCGTCTCCTCGTGGAAGAAGCTCACCTTGATGCAGTTGTAGCCCTTCGAGTAGCACTCGAGGCGGAACTCGGTGCACTCGACGGGGTCGTCGTCGTCGTACTGCGTGACCACGCCCACGTGGACGCCGTCGGGCTGGATGCGCACGAACTGGTTGCCGTGCACGCGCAGGAGCACCTTGGTGCCGCCTAGACGCAGCACGCTGTCGACGACCGAGCGCGAGACGGCCTTGATGGCCTCGATCTCGCGCTCGAGCGCGTCCACGTCCTCCTTGGCGAGCCGCTTCTCGAACGGCACGCGGCCGCGCACCTTGGTCATGACCTGCTTGGAGAACTGGTGGCCCGTCTTGCACCAGTGCGCCGCGTGCTCGCAGTTCTGCGTCACGATGTTAAAGTCTCCGCGGCCGAGGCCCAGCAGGAACTTGCAGCGCGCGAGCACCACCTCGGGTAGGTCTGACTTGCCGCGGTGCACCTCGCCCCACTTGGACAGCAGGTCGCGCAGGCCGGACGTGTGGTACTCGACGAGCCGCAGGTGCTGCGGGCTGCGCTTGAAGAGGAACTCGGCCAACGTCGAGATACGGAAGCACGAGTCGGCCTGCGCGGCGTGGTAGCTCTCCAGCGGGCTCCACACGTGGCAGACCTTGATGTCCTCGAACGAGTCGCCCGAGGCCCAGACGATGCCGTGGTGCTGGTACGTGAGCGGCCAGCGTGAGTGGTCCCAGATGCAGATGTGGTCGCCCGGCCGCAGCGACCGCTTGTCCGCCACCTTGGTGTACACGCCGCCCATCGCGCTCGCACTGCTTCTCACTGCTGCTGCTGCTGCTGGACTGAGGACTTGATCGCGAAATGGGACACGAGACCGGGCGAGAACGCTGAGAGGCGACGTTGGCGATGTCGTCCGCTGTCAGGGATGATCGATGCATTGCCAGGCATGGTCCGTTTCCCCGCTCGCATTGGCCATCGCTATTTATACGCCGAGGGCGTGAGATGCATCATGGCCGATGCCGACTCGAAGCATGCGCATGATGGGAAGCTGCGGTTCGATTTGATTGTGAAATGGCGACGACAAGGAAGCAAAAAGCAAAAAAAAGCGACGCGAGCGCCTTCATCCGGCGGCGCACACGTCGACGAGTTGATGCAGCCCTCGGCTGGCCGAGCGTGCTCCTCCAGCTGAAGTGGAGGCCGCCGCGGGGCTCAGTCAAGGTGGATGGAGCTATCTGTACATGGCTGGCTGGCTGGACGGCAAGGTCGCCGCGCGCTCGCGGTTCCAGCAGTGGGCGGACGGGTCGTGTCGAGCCTCGGTCCTGGCTGGGTGTCGCTGCCGTGGCGGCCTCGCGTGTCACGGCGGCGCTCATAAACTATGCCTCGCTGCTGGCGGCTTGGTGGTCGGTCCTCTCCGTTGGAAAGGAGGCTTGAAAACGGCCGAGCGAGCCCACCTAGGCGGCGACGGCCGTGGTGCTGACGCTCGAGCTGAGCCGCGCCGCGGGCGAGTGCTTGATGAGCCCAGCCATCTCCATGTCGCGCATGCTGCGCGACTCGGTGTTCTTGACGACCTTGGAGTGGTTGTACGCGCGCGTGACCTGGTTGATGTCCGGCGGGTTGACCTCGTCGCGCTTGGCGTCCTCGCACGCGACGAACTCGAAGCGGCAGGCGTCTCCGCGCATGCTGACGTCCAGCAGCAGGTTGTCGTCGCGCACGCCGACGTACCGGCGGTGCTGGTTCATGCTCTTGAGGTTGCCGAGCGACGAGTACTCCCACGTGAGCCCCGTGGTGCCGCGCAGGCCGTTGGCGCGCTTCATGCGCAGGTCGCGGAAGCACGAGAGCGTGGACCGGCTGAACATGTACGTGCCCGTCTCCTCGTGGTAGAAGCGCACCTTGAGGCAGTTGTACTCCTTGGAGAAGCACTCGAGGCGGAAGGCCGTGCGGCCGCGCGGGTCGTGCTCGGGCACGATCTCGACGCGCATGCCGTCGGCGTGCACGCGCACGTAGTGGTTGCCCTTGACGCGCAGGAAGACGAGCGCGCCGCTGAGCTGCATCACGTTGTGGACGAACGACTGCGAGACCTTCTTGATCTGCTCGATCTCGCGCTCGAGCGCGTCCACGTCCTCCTTGGCCAGGCGGTTCTCGAACGGCACGCGGCCCTTGACCTTGGTGAGCGCCTGCTTGCACCACTGCTCGCCCGTCATGCACCAGTGGGCCGCGTGCTCGCAGTTCTGCGTGAAGATGTTGAAGTCCCCGCGGCCGAGGCCCAGCAGGAACTTGCAGCGCGAGAGCACGACCTCGGGCAGGTCGGCCTTGGTCAGGTGCACCTCGCCCCAGCGCGAGAGCACCTCGCGCAGGCCGGACGTGTGGTACTCGACGAGCCGCAGGTGCTGCGGGCTGCGCTGGTCCAGGAACTCCTCGAGCGTCGAGATGCGGCAGCACGAGTCGGCCTGCGCCTCCTGGAAGCCCTGCAGCGGGCTCCACACGTGGCACACGCGCACGTCGGCGGCCGAGAAGCCCGAGGCCCAGATGATGCCGTGGTGCTGGTACGACAGCGGCCAGCGCGAGTAGTCCCAGATGCAGATGTGGTCGCCCGGCCGCAGCGACGCCATGCTCACCACGCGCGTGTACACGCCGCCCATGGCTGGCGGGCTCGGTCGGTCGGTCCGTTCGTTCGTCGGTCCGTCCGTTCGTCGGGACGTCGGGACGTCGGGACGTCGGGGCGCCTCCCGGCCGGGTTCAAGATCAGCAAGTGGCCCGCCCGCCGCCTGCAACCGCGAGGGGGATCCGGAGATGCGCGCGCCGCCGCGGGACAATCAAGCGCGCGTGGAGGCGCCCAGCGGCAGGCGTCGGCGGGAATGGCGCGAGGAATGGCCGCGCCGCGCTCGTGTCGGGAATGCATGCGGCACGCGCCGGTTTTCGAGAAAGCGAAGCGACGAGGGTTGGGGCCTGAAAGATTCCACCGTGGGATGAAATCAATTATCTGCGATTTAGACACTTAATTGATCAGAATGTCCTTTTTTTGTGTAATCTGCCGACAACCGACGCTAAATCCGCCCATCAAGCCGTAAAACGGACCAGACGCCTCAGTAAACTACCGCACCGGTAATTTACTACAATTTGTTGACAGTACCGTAAAGAATCTTTGATTTAATATTTTTCAGACCTATTTTAAGTATTCAATTTTCCTTAAGTTTTCTGCGCCTAAAATGTATCGAGACTTAACAAATTTAACAGGTTTACATGGTTTACATGTTATTGTGGAATAGAAAATAATTGTCATAATTCGATGGCGTAATCCGAAATATTGTGTTGAGTGTTGTCCACGGGCCCGGCTTTGCACGGGATTCCGGTCAAGAGTCTGCGACATGAAGGGTCATGGCGACGACTGTATGCGGTACGTACCCATTTATAACGAACGTTCGTTTGCGGATTCCATAACCAACAGTCGTTATTCACGTGACCGTATCGAACACTCGGCATGTGGACCGGCAGGCGCGCGACACCTCGTTCGGGGGATCAATTGCTTCTCCACGCAAAGAGAAGCGAGTTCAAGGTCCAGGAGGAAGAAGGGCCCGAAGCCTCGACGCTCGAACGCCACGCCAGCCATGCCCGCGTACCACTCGAGCTTCAACGAGCTGCAGGCCCAGGATGCCTGCGGCTGCGCCATCCTGCCCATCAAGACGCGCGCGCGCGGGCCGGCGCCGCCTGCCCCCGACGGCCAGGACGACGTCGTGGACGAGATCATCGCGCTCTTCCGCGCCAACGTGCTCTTCACAAACTTCGAGATCAAGGGCGGCGCCGACCGCGTGCTCGTCTACGGCACGCTCTTCGTGCACCTCTGCCTCAAGAAGCTCGACCGGTGCACCAGCAAGGCGGACGGTGCGTGGCGGACGCCTCCCTCTCGTCTTGGACTTGTCGGCTCCCCCGGCATCTAACCAGCGTCTTTGCCGTGCGATTTCCCCCCACACACACACACACATAGCGGCGCGCATCCTGCAGCAGACGGCGGTGGACCAGTTCGCCATCCCGGGCGACATGGCCTTCCCGCTCGGCGGCCTCGTGCGCGCGCCATCGAGCGCCAACGAAGCCGGTGCGTGGCCCGAGGCATCCGTCCGAGGAGAACCGCAGGGCTGACTGACCGATCATTGCTCTTCTCCCCGTCCGCCCGCAGAGACCATCCGCGGGTACTTTAAGCAGCTGCGCGAGGCCATCGCGCTGCGCCTGGTGGACCACGTGTTCCCCAACGGCGAGCGCAGCAAGTGGTGGATGCTCTTCGCCAAGCGAAAGTTCATGAACAAGGAGCTCACGCGCTAGACCCGGCGGCGAGGAAGAGGAGGCCGTGTCGACCGCGACTCCCGCCAGAGCGAGACATGTAGTACATTGAGGTTGGAGCCGCCGCCGCTGCCCTTGGGAGGCGCGGGGGTGACTGCCCAGCGTGGATCCGAAGCAAGTCGGCTCAACAAGCCCGTAGATTGATCCACGCCACACGGGGGGGTATTGTTGTACGTGTATGGAGATGCAGGTTACGTCGTCCGACAAATCCTCGCAACGAAGGGGGCGGAGCCACCGACCGACCGGCCGGCGCCTACGCAAAGGTGGCGGCCGTTTGGGAGAAGCCCTGGTCCAGCAGCACGTAGTTCTCGAGCCACTTGCTGGCGGGCGCGACCTGCTGCAGCTGCACGATGTACTGCTGGCTGGGCTTGCCCAGGTGCGCGCTGACGGCGATGAGGTTGATGAGCGTGTCCTCGTTTGCCGGGTCCTTCTGCGCGGCCTCGAGCAGCAGCCGCTCGGCTTCGACGAAGTTGCGCAGCGCCATGAAGGCGACGGCCGAGCCGTTGAGCAGCAGCGGCGTGGCGCCGAAGCGGTCGGCCAGCTCCTGGAAGTGCAGCGCGGCCTCGTCGGCCTTGTCGCCACCGCGCAGCGCGAGGCACCAGGCCTGCGCGAGCTGCGTGAGCGTCGAGTCCTCCTCGATGCGGCGCATCTCGTGCACCTGCTTCTGCGCCAGGTCGCCGCGATCCATCTGCAGGTACAGGTGCACCATGTAGAGCATGTGCTCGAGCGAGCCGCCGCGCGTGAGCGCCGACAGCGCGTCCGACAGCTTGCCCTCGCGCGCGAAGATCTGTCCGGCGACCAGCAGCAGGTGCGGGTTTTCGCCCGCCGTCGGGTCCGCCAGCCACTCGTGCAGCGTCAGCTCGACCATCTCGCGGTCCACCTGCTGCGCCAGGTACGCAGCCCAGAGCTTGATGGCGCTCAGCGCGATGGGCACGCCGCCCGCGTCCGGGATGGACTGCAGCACGAGCGCCGCGTTGCCCATGGCCAGGTGCGCGCGGTACACGTACACGTCGCGCTCGTGGCGCAGCGCCTCGCGCAGGTGGCTCAGCATGCCGCCCTCGGCCACCGCGTTCTGGTAGTTGCCCACCCACAGCTGGTTCTTGAGCGTGAACAGCTCGTCCGGCTCGGCCATCTCGTCCGCAACAGGGGGGCAGTCGTGGATCTCCGGCGCGTCGGGAGCTTCTCGGGACTGCCCCGCTTTGCCACGTCGTCCGGGTTCGAGGGGTGTCCGGGAGTGAGTGACGCTTTAATGTTGGATAGAGTTGACAAGAGACAGTAATGCGGCGTTTACTATCGGACACACGAAAGAGGAACCATGGTGCGTCGCTAAAGTTCACGTGTGCAGGATCTCGACTTGAGCGGAAAGGAACCGTGCGTTCAACCTGACATTATCAGAATGTTCAGTGCGCATTATCATTGGCACATGGAGTGGCGAGGCGTCCGCGTCCACGCGGGTGGACGTCGACGACGGGTTAGTGAACGTCGTCTCACTGCCAGGGCGTCTCACAGCCCTCGCGCTCGTCTTTGCCGGCTCGGTTGCCGGTTATTTTGCCTCGATGCATCCACGTGCGCAATGGGTGTGGCCGCCCGCCATATAGACGCGTCGCCCGCGCTCCTCCTCGCGTTCTCGCCTCAACATGTCGCCACCAACGCCAGGAAATCCGGCCGACTGCCGTCCTGGCAATCGGCGCGACTTGATATACCATCGCGGTCTCCAAGCGTGATCACCGCACGCAGAACATCATCTCCAAGCACAGCGTCCAAGCACAGCGTGTCGTCATTGCGTCACTACGGGTTCTTTCGCGCCTACCTACGTTGAAGCGCACATAGTTGGTCGACAGCGCGGCTCTATCGCCGAGTTCGTTCTCGACCAAGTTCGACACGCCTCGCGAGCGTCTCCGCACAACTAAAAGCACCACCGACAACACACTGGCAAGCTGCTAGACAGACGGACGGACGGACGGACGGACGGACGATGCGTGGTGGCCGCCTTGGCGCGCACTCGCTGGCTCGCGGCCGCTGGTTCCGCAAGTTCATCGATGAGCACGACGAGAAGATGGACGAGAGCGCCTTCAGCGCGCTGCAGAGCGTGGCGGAGCTCCAGCGAGAGGTGGAGAGGCTCGACAAGACCCGTGGGCTATTGGGGCTGGCGCAGACCGGCAAGTTCGTCGAGCTGCTGGTGCACTTCAACACGGTGCTGGACTCCGCAGTCGTGTGCGGCCAAGTGCCGCTGCCCGAGGATCTGGTCGAGTGGAAGCTGGAGCTGAACTACGAGAGGGAAGCTCGGGTGGAAGCGTTCAAAGCTGCATGGAGGGACCGAGCGTGGGTGGAGGCCGCGCTGCCGTCTGAGAGCGACCACGAGCGGCAGCTCGAGCTGATGACGACACTCAAGGCGGGGTTCTCCAACTACAGTCAACACGCTGACCTCAAGAACACGCAGTTGCTCAAGACGGAAGAGCGATTGGTCATCAAAGTGTACACGGATCTGTTCAAGCGGTGGGGCCTGGTCGTTGTGACGATCCCAGACTGGTTCGTATCCGAGACGACGGCCTTGACCAAGTACTGTGGAGTCAGCGTTCGCCCAGTCAGCGACCGTGAGCAAGACATCGTGCTGACCGCGACGACCTGGTGGGGCCTGCACCACCCACACATCATGCGCCTCATGGGCGTCTGCCACGTGAGCGACCCACCGTTGCTTGTCCACGAGAGCGCGCGGCCGCTGTCCGAGTGCATTCGGCAGCACTCCGACAAGATCTCCGTCTGGTTTCGACTGCTGTTGCTGGCACGGGGATTGCATTACCTGCACCAGCGAGGCTTCGTCTGCCGGGACATCACTCCAGACGAGTGCTACTGCGCGGGGATCGAGGGCAAGGCTATGCTATCCGGCGAAAGTGTGGTCGTGCTCAAGAACGAGGCTGATATCAAGTCAAACATCAACCGCTTTGGCCTATGCGTCTTGGCGTTTTTCTACCAAGCCTCGAAGGCGAAAGAAGGAGGCAACGGGCAATGGTCTCAACAGCATTGGTCGAGGCTTCCCTCTCGTCGCCGGTCGTGGGTCCCAGAAGCCGAGTGGGAGCTCATCAAGCAAATGTGTCAGCCGAAGCCGATCGACTTGGTGCGCGTCATTCAGGAGATGACGACGTTCGCGAGCGCTCCGGGTGATATCAACCTCATCGATGAGGTAGTGCTGTCATCCGACGAAGTGAACAAATTGTTCCTTCCGCGATTCGGCTCTTCATTGGCAAGCGCGTTGGTTCGGCTCGACCACACCACGATGGGGCTTGACTGGCACAAGAGAGAGGTTTACACGCGCTGCTGCGAAGTCCACCGGAATCTTCTATCAGGTCGTCAGAAGCGGTGCATTGTCATGGAGTTCGGGGACCTCTTGTGGAAGATCATGCAGTCGCTTGAGCCGGCGCAAAGCGTTGATTTCTCAAACGACGAAGGAGCACGCCGCCAGCGCAACACCACGCTCCACTTCCACCTCAAGATTGACCGCCTATTTGGACTTCTCAACGTCGAGACGCACTTGATCAATAGCTGGAGGACAACGTACCATAGGTGGCTTGAGGACGAAGTTGCTGAAGCTGAACCCAGTGTTCTTGATGAAGACGAGCTCGAGGGCACTGTGCTGGCCGCGTTTGAAGCGAAACAGCTTGGCTTCTGTGGCCGAACGACCATTTCACACTCCATGACTCTCAACAGCCGAACTGAGAATGCGGTGGTGCTCCCGCGGTGGTTCATTCCCCACTATGAAGTGACGACAAGCGAGTTCATTGCGCAAGGCTCGTTTGGGTCGGTCTATCGCGGGAAATGGTTCGATACCGACGTCGTGGTCAAGGAATTGTTCCTGCTCGAAGGACAAGATATCCAGAACAAGCACCTGGAGTTCCTCCATGAAGCCGACACGTGGTTCCAGCTGAATCACGTGAACATCGTCAAGATGTACGGCGGCTGCCACGTCGGACGCTTCGTGTTCGTGTGCGAGTCGGCGCCTGGACGCTCGCTCCCAGCCTATTTGAGAGAGCGTGGCAGAGACCCCAATATCATTTGGAGATGTCTGGTCCACGCTGCCACAGGCATTCGCTATCTGCACGACATGAGCGTTGTCCACGGAGACTTGAAGGGCAACAATATCGTGGTAGGGGAGGGTGGCGTTGCGAAGCTGACCGATTTTGGCCTCAGTTTCTTCCGAAGGGATGCTGCGAATGCAGAGCACGGCGCCATCGGCGCGTTCCGGTGGAAGGCTCCAGAGTGTTTGCTCGGCGAAGTTGCGACTTTCGCGTCTGACGTCTTCTCCTTTGGCATGTGCATCATTGAGGCAGTCAGCGGTCTGCCTCCGTGGAGTAATTTGGTCGACGACTGCCTTGTCAAATACTTCGTCACCAATCGCAAGCTCCTCCCCCAGCGGCCAGAACAGTTCGACAACGAATCGTGGGACTTGGTCACGAGTATGTCCAGCTTTGAGCCTTCTGCGCGTCCAACTATGGCCACGGTGATGGTTCGCCTGGCGGTCATCATGGAGCGGCGGGAGCTAAGACGCTTTTGCCTCACTCAATCGGTTCGTGAGCTTGAGAAGTGTCCAAGCCGAGTGTGCACTCAATCCGGGGCCTTCGAAACACTGCTCTTGCTGGTCAAATCCGGCCTCGCAACTCGGCACAATGGCGCGAAGCTGGCACTGCAGCACTTCGCTGCTCTCGCTCAAACCCAAGGTGGCTCCATCTCCGACTGTGACGCTATCAAGCTGCATGCACTGCTGAAGTCCCACTCGCACGAGGTGCAAACCTGGGCAGCTGTTGCGCTTGGATACTGCGCGTGTCCGATCCAAGAGGCAACGAGGGACGTGATCTGGGTGTTGACATCGCATGTCAACCTCGCAGACGTCCGAGCTCACAGTGGTGCGTTTCCACTTCGAGAAGAAGCGGTCCGAGCGTTAGGATTCCTCGCAAGAGACAGTATGGGGTGCCGTATCGCGATCACATCGCCCCGAACGATCCGAGCATTGGTGAAGCTCATTCAGTCTGGCACTCTCGACGAAAAGTCGACTGCCGCCCGGACGATAGGGTATCTTGCGGCCGGAAGGGAAGACGAGTTGATGGAGTTTGATGACTTCGCACTGCCCAAGGCGCTCATTGTGCTCGCGAAAGATCAGGGTTTCGTTTCGTGGAGAGATGAAGCGTGGGCGCTTCGTCGACTGGCCAACGGTAGCACTTCGAGGCGGCAGTGGGTCGAAAGCAATGCGCCAGGTCTCTTGGTGGACGACAACGCACCACGTCAGCGTCTCCAGCAAACGGTGTCGACGTTGCTGAACGAGATGCTCGACCGGACACCAGAGCATTGGGGGTCAATCGCTTCCTTGGCGGAGTTGTCGTTGAACGATACTGATCAAGACTGCTCGGAGGCACAGCTGTTGTTGAGCACTCGCGCACACAAAGCGGACGACTTCCTCAGCCACAACAGCCTGCTTGGCACGCTTCACCTATTGATTCGCCTCGTTCAATTTGGACAAGACGACGAAAAGGTCGAGGCGACATCGCAGCTGGAGCGTTTGGCCCACAGGAAAGAGTCATGCTCGGCAGCAATCGTATCACTCGGAGGGATTTCGCCGCTGGTCACCCTCGCGTGCGATGGAACACGGGAACAGCGACTTGAGGCCATCAAGACTCTTCGACAGCTCTCCTTGGAGGACAGCAAGGGCGTCATCTCGGCTGTCGTCGCAGTCCTGACGCACGCCAAACGTCGTAGACAGCAAGTTAACGCGGTTGAAGCACTTGGACAATTGGTGTTCCGCAACTACACAAACCAAATATCGGCAGTGCAGGAAGAATGTGTTCCTTCCCTGATATCCTTCGTGGAGAACAGCAGCAGCAACTCTGAGAAGACGCTTGCAGTCCGAACACTCGGACGTCTTGCAGATGGAAACGACAAGGCTCGAGCCGTTGTTGTGTGCCGAGGAGCAATTGAGCCGATCCTCCATCTGCTACGTCACGGCTCTGACGGTCAGAAGGATGTGGCAGTCAGAGCGCTCGAGAGCCTTGCGATTGACGAGGACGACGCCCAAGTACGCGATGAGATGCTCCCGGTGCTAATTGGAATAGCGCGAGACTCTCTCAACGCGGGTGTGGCGCAGGATGCACTCCAAGCGATTGACTTCTTGGCTGACGCGTCGATCACGTATCGAACAACTCTGCTGAACCAAGGTGGCATCTCACTACTGGTTGATCTGGCGCTGGCGCGAGCAGATAGAGTTCGCGACAGAGCGCTCCAGGTCCTCAAGCGGCTTGTCGACAGCGATGACAACATGATTCGTGAAGTCCTCGCTCCGATCATTGCTGCATTGAGAGGAAACGAGGTCAGCCGAAGGAAATCGACTGAGCGGGATGCGATGCAACGATCACCTGACCGTGCGAGGCTTCAAGTACTCATTGCGCTTGTGCGGTGGGGATCGCATACGCTGCGGCGGCTCGGAGCACGGCTGCTGTGCCGCTTGTGGAACCACGAAGCCAGAGATCAAGCAGCGAAGAATGGGACCTGTGAACGAGACGCAAAGCCAAACGAGTCGAGTTCGCGACAAGCGAATGCTGTCCTTGCGCTTCGACAACTCGCGTGTTGCAACCCAAACGTGGAAGCAGCAATCGCGGACCAAGCCGTGATCTTGCAGCTGTTTCGTATGCCGGAGCAAGAAAGAGTTAGTGGCATGTGAAGGAAGCCCGCGCTTCCATCAATACACGAGTAGCGAATGAGAGTCTCGGACCGAAGCATGCGGTCGAGTGCATTTACTTCCTCTTTCTCTACATGATAAAGTATGTGCGGTACTTCTTCGGGACACCGTTGATGGACAGCAGCGTGTGGTACTCGACGCGGAAGCCGTGGCCGGGCGTCTCCTTGTTCATGCTCGCCCACGTGTTCTCGCTGATGTGAATCCGCCCGGGCACCCCGGAGCTCTCGAGGAAGTGCGCGATCGTGACCGTCTCGCCGAAGAGGTGATACCTCGGGTCCTTGCTGCCGACGACACCAGCCAGCACCGGTCCCGAGTGGATCCCGATGCGGATGTTGAGGTCTGGCACGCCGCAGTTCCTCCGAAGCAGCGGGAGCGCCGCAAACATGTCGGTGGCAGCCGTCACAACCGCGAGCGCGTTGTTGGAGGTCACGATGGGGCAGCCACCAACGACGAAGTAGGCGTCGCCGATGATCTCGACCTTGTACAGGTCCTCCTTCTCGGCAATCGTGTCGAAGCGCGTGTACATGTCGTTGAGAAACTGCACGAGCTCCATGGCCGACACTTTGGACGAGTAGGCCGTGAAGTTGACCATGTCGGTGAAGAGCACGGTGCAGTTGTCGAAGAAGTCAGCGATCGTCGCCTCCGGGTCCTCTTTGAGCTTGTGCACGATGGTCGCGGGCAGCAGGTTGAGCAGCAGCTTCGTGATGCGCGCTTCCTCCTCCACGAGCTTCTGCTTCTGCGAGTTGAGCGTAATGTCTCGAAAGTGGTTGATGCGCTGTTTGAACTCCGAGTGGAAGACGACCCAGGCCTGTCCAGCGAAGAAGAGGAGGATGTAGAGCGCGTTGCGGCCGACACGGAACGGCTCGGGTGCGCTGGTCGATGAGCTGGAGTGGACCATCGGCGCGATCTCGAGGTTCGCCACGATGTACATGCCAAGGATGGCGAACCCGTTCAACACGCGCAGTAGGAAGGAGATGTTGGCGAAGTAGCACTGGTAGAGCGCCAAGACGCTCATGTAGGCATGGCCGAGCGAGTTGGCGGCGACGCTCTCGACGCACAGCACGACGCCCATGGTCAGGATGACGAAGACCGATGCGAGCTGCTCGAAGTCGCGGAAGGCGGGCGAGAAGGTGTAGAGCAGGTAGGCGACCGTCACGGGGTACATGACGACGAAGTTGACGAAGAAGATGAGCCAGCTCTCGGTGAAGGCTCTGCTCTTGGTCAGTCGGTACGTCTGGTACAGCGTCATGAAGGGCTTGAGGATGAGGAAGAAGGTGATGGAGAGCCGCACGAACCGCATCCACCGCACGCGGTTGTTGGCGATGTAGCTCTCCTCGAACGCAGCGGCCTCGTCCGTGATCTCCCCCGGCGCGAA
This sequence comes from Phytopythium delawarense, assembly GCA_023338175.1. Classification (NCBI taxonomy): domain Eukaryota; phylum Oomycota; class Peronosporomycetes; order Pythiales; family Pythiaceae; genus Phytopythium; species Phytopythium delawarense. The sequence continues at coordinate 22,953 of JAADYF010000097.1, read as the reverse complement.
GCCGCTGTTCGAGTTCGAGTGAACTCGAAACAGCATCTCGCGCCGCGTCAAGCCTTTCGGCAGTTGCATGATGGTCGTGTTGATCGTCCCCGTGCCGTTTGGTCCCTCGTGCTCCTGCGTGCCGTCCGCGTCCTCCACGATGTCGAAGATGTTCTCGCGGAAGATGGATCGCCGAGTTGCGAGCTGCCGCAAACTGTCGCCCTTGAGCATCGTCACGGTGCCGCGTCGCTGCGTCGTCAGTGGGTCCACCTTGGCGTTGATCGATCCTTCGTTCGTCGGCTCCGAACCGGGGACAACGACGCCTTTGGACGTCATGAACGACGCCGTCTTGGCGTTGGCAGGCGCTGCAGGGATGGACAGGATGTTGACCAACGTGGCTTGCCGAGAAGCCGGCGATCCCTTGCCCGAGTTTTGTCGGCGCAAGTGCCGCGCGTTGCTCATGCGTCTCGCCGCGCCAGCCACCACCGTTGTCGTCGCCACTGCCGAGGCCGTTACGCTTGGCTTCCGTAGCGGCGTTCCACCGTAGTCTGATGCTTTCGTCGCGTTTGCCGCCGTTTGGGTTGCCATCGAGGCTTCGGGGATCGACTGGACGCCCATCGGGGCTCGACTTGTCCTCCTCATCGGACCGGTGTTGCTCCCTGCCACGGGTCCTCGCTGGGGCGACGACGGCCCAGTGGTCGGAGCGTCCTTGATGGCCGTGGTCGTGGTTGTGGGAGGAGGAGGCACAATGAAGGCATCTTTGCCGCGCAGGAAGTACGTGTTCATGTCCCCGCGGCCTTTGACGAAGACCTTCCCGCGCAGCGACGTGAAGAACTTGTCGTAAATGATGTTGTGCGTGGCCTCGGTGATCTGGATCTGGCCCGGCAGATTGGTCGTCTCCATGCGCGAGGCGACGTTCACCGTGTCGCCGAAGAGCTTGAAGCGCGGGTTACGGATGCCCACGACGCCCGCCATAAGTCCACCCGTGTTGATGCCGATGCGGATGTTGAGGTTCGTGACCACGCTGCCCCACGACCGGCGCGCGATCTTGGCGCTGACCTCCGGCATGCAGCGCACCATGTCGAGCGCCAGGTTAGCGACGAGCTCGGCGTGGTTGTCGATTGGGTCGGGGCAGCCGCCGACGACCATGTAGACGGCGCCGATGGTCTCAACCTTGTGCACATTATGCACGTCTACGAGCTTGTCGAACTTGTAGAAGAGGATGTTGAGCAGCTCGACGACCTGCTGCGGCTTGAGCCGCGACGAGATGGCGTCGAAGTCGCAGACCTCGGCGAAGAGCACGGTCGCCTGTGCGTACTCGTCCGCGATGAGCTCGCGGCCGCACTGCAGTTGGACGACGATCGACTCGGGCAGCATACTGTTGAGCAGCGCCTTGGAGCGCGTCTCCTCGAGCTTGAGCTGCTCCTGCTGCAGCAGCACCATGAGCTCGCTCATGTAGCTGACGCGGATGGCGAACTCGCGCGACTGGCTCGGCAGCAGGATGAGCAGGAAGAAGAGGCACGCGTAGAGCGTCTCGTTGGCGATGGAGCTGCGCGAGACGCCGCCGTCGGGCACGTACGCGAGCATGACGACAATGTAGACGCACAGGTAGAGCAGGCAGAAGACGGAGCACGGGAAGAACCGGATGGGCGAGCACGAGTAGACGTACATGATGACGAGGCAGACCCAGGACACGCCGTAGTCGTTCGTGACCTTGTTGTACACGATCGGGTAGGCCGCGGTGATCGTCACGCTGAGCCACGTGAGCCGGTAGTTCTCCGCGTACGGGCGCTTGCGTGACCGGAAGTACGTGAGGAAGAGGATTGGCATCACAACGACCAGCTTGATGACCAAGACGAGGTAGAACTTGGAAAGCTTGGAGTCGCCGACGCTCGAGCTGTTGCTGCCGCTCCCGTCGTTGGCAGTCGAGCTGATGGAGCTCGCTAGGTCCGTGTCGGTGTAGAGCACGACGTAGTCGTAGGCGAAGGTGGACACGAAGAAGCCGATGAGGATGAGCAGGCAGCGCAGATACAGCCGGTGCTGCGCGTTGGCGTAGTACTTGCCGAAAGACTGCTCCATCTTCTCGATGACCGCGGACGAGTTGATGTTGACGAAGTAGAGCGTGAACGTGTGGATGGCCACGTCGTCCATGATCTTGAGGAAGAGGTTGAACTCGTTGACGGCCGACACGCGCGTCACCGTACTCTCTCGCGCCCGCTTGTCCTCCTGAATGGCCTCGGGCGACACGCGCGTCGAGTTGACCGTCGAGTTGAGCACGCTGCCGCGCGTTCCAGCGCGTGGCGGCGCGCGCGACGGCATGGCGTTCGCCTTCTCCATGCCAAGCATGATGGTGGACGAGATGCTGGACGACCGCCGCACCTGCAGCATGCTGTTGCGCCGCAGCGGCACGGACGCGATCGAGCTCGTCGACCCGTCGGTCAGCAGCTCGCTCGGGTACACGGCCGCGCCTGCTTTGCCGCTGCCCTCCGCCGTCGAGGCGGCGTCGTGAACGCGGATTTTGGCCGACATGGCGCGCTGGGAACCGCCGAGCTGGCTGTGCGTGGGAGTCGCCTGGCCGTCGCAGAAGGGCCTGGCATCCACGTCGCGGTCGTCGGCCTGTGTCTGCGCTCTTGGAGCGGCCGCGCGGGTCTCGAGTGACCCTGCTGCCGGCTATTTTCGGGCTCGCTCGTCGACTGCGAAACCCCTCACGCTAGTGTCTCGAAGCGACCACCAAGCCCTCTAACCGGAAATAGCACGCGGAGTGACCGATGGTGAGCACTTGGAGGTGGCAGGCGAGCATGAACAACAACTGAGTTGTTGTCGGTCCCCATTGGGCTGAACCCTTGAACCAAGTTGAAGCTGAATACCGGTTGCGATACCGACTAGCATACCGGTTTTTACCGGAGCTCCTGCCAGACGCGTCTCCATGTGGCAAGGAGACATCGTGCGACTTGTTGACAACCTTCCGGATCGATCGACGCAACGCGTCCGGCATGGCGCGGCAGGGCGGCAGCAGCAAGAAGAAGGCGGTGGCCGGCCGGCCCGAGGCGGTGGCCGACGTTGCAGGCGTCAGGGTGACGGCGGCGGACGCGGAGCGGGTGGAGGAGCGGCGGCTGTGGACGCCGACGCTCGAGACGGCCGTGTCGCTGCTCGTGCTGCCACGCATGGCGTCGGCGCTGCTCAACCCGATCGCCGACTGCGACGAGACGTTCAACTACTGGGAGCCACTGCACCTGCTGCTGCACGGCTTCGGCTTCCAGACGTGGGAGTACAGCCCCGTGTACGCGCTGCGCTCGTACGTGTACCTGCGCCTGCACTCGGCGGTCGCGAGCGCCACGGCGCTTGGCATGAGCCTCGGGCTCTTCGGCGGCGCCGACGTGGCGGCCGGCGCCAAGCCCATGCTCTTCTACGCGCTGCGCGGCGCGCTCGGGCTCGCGTGCGCGTACGCCGAGGCGCACCTGTACCGGTCGAGCATCCCGGTGTTCGGCCGCCGCGCAGCGCGCTTCCTGCTCTGGCTGCTCGTCTTCAACGCCGGCCTGTTCCACGCGAGCACGGCCTTCCTGCCCAGCTCATTCGTCATGTACCTCGTGGCGCTCTTCTCGAGTGCCTGGATGGACCGGAACCACGTGCTCGCGCTCTTCTGGGGCGTCGTTGCCGTGCTCTGCGGCTGGCCGTACGTCGGCGTGCTCTTCGTGCCCTTCGCAGTCGACATGATCTCGACCCGCGGGATCGTCACGAGCGCCGCCGCGGGCGTCGCCATCGGCTCGGCCGTGCTCGCGCTCGAGCTGTCGGTCAACTGGCACTACTACCAGCGGCTCGTGCTGCCGGCGTGGAACATCGTCAAGTACAACGTGCTCAGCAGCGACAAGGACTCGACGCTGTACGGCACGGAGCCCTGGAGCTTTTACGCGCTCAACCTCGCGCTCAACTTTAACGTGGCGGCGCTGCTGGCGGCCCCGGGCATCCTCGCGGCGGTCGTCGCGCTGCCGGCGCACTACGAGACGCCCAAGCTGCTGCGCGCCGCGTACCTGTCGCCGCTGTACATCTGGATGCTCATCATGTTCTCGCAGCCGCACAAGGAGGAGCGCTTCCTGTCGCCCGTGTACCCGCTCCTGTGCCTCTCGGCGGCCGTGACGCTCAGCGCAGTTGTCTACCGCGTCCAGCGCTTGATCGCTAGCTACACGCGTCTCGCTGGCGTTGCGGCGGCTGGGGGCAGCCCTGCCATCAAGAAGGTCGCGGTCAACCTGGTCGTGCTGGGGTCCCTCGGCGTGTACGTGTTGCTGTCCTGCTCCCGCGCCGCGAGCAACGTCGTCAACTACGGCGCACCGCTGCGGGTGTACCAGCACCTGCAGGAGCACATCCTCCCCCGTCACAGCAGCGAGCCGACCAACCTGTGCCTGCTGAAGGAATGGTACCGCTTCCCGGCGAGCTTCTTCATCCCGACCAACGCGACGCGCGTGCAGTTCGTCAAATCCTCGTTCGGCGGCCAGCTGCCCAAGCCGTTCGAGCAGCACGAGAACGCCACGTCCATCGTGCCGACGCACATGAACGACCTGAACCAGGAGGAGCCGAGCCGCTACGTGCCTCTGAGCGCGTGCGACTACGTCGTGGACCTGGACTTGGACAGCCAGCACGAGACACGGTTCTGGGAGATGCCGGACGAGTGGACGCGCGTGCACTTCGACTGGTTCCTGGACGCGGAGGCGTCGCCGTCGCCCTACCGGTCGTTCTACATCCCCGTGCTGACGCCCGCCAAGGTCAAGTTCGCGCGCTACAGCGTCTACAAGCGCGTCGCCGCAGCTGGAGACCGCGACAGCGGCGAGCCCTAGTGTCAATAGCTCGTAGAGGCAGCTGGAGCTATCTGTCCAAGCCAATCGTGTCCGTTGTTGTTGGCTAGATAAGGAGAAGGACATCACACTCTTCGCTCGTGCTACCGCGCCGGGTCATAACGCAACACGCAAGCCTCACGCCTTGGCGCCGGCGGCGGCCGCCACGAGCTGCGGGTACTGCGCCTCGATCTGCTCGGCGCACTCGTTCACGTTGAAGCAGATGGAGCTGATGCGCGCGTCGAACGCGGCCAGCACGTCGTCATCCGCGTTGTCGAACTCGAGCATGCCCGCGTGCTGATCGATGACGCCCTTGAGCCGCTCCTCGCCGATCATGGTGGCTGCCACGCGCTCGGCGCTTGGCGCGTCGATCTCGAGCAGCTTGCCCAGCTCGTCGAGCGAGATGCTGCTGTACACGCGGCTGGCGGCCAGCAGGTTGTGCTCGAGGAAGGCGTGCTCGAGCACCGTGAAGCCGTTGGCCAGCACGGCCTTCTGGTGCGCTAGCAGGCTCTTGTCGAACTGCACGAGCTCCGGGCGGCGGATGAGCTGCTCCGTGTACATCTTCTCGAGGATGGCCACGTGCTCGCTGTTCTTGACGCGCTCGTCCTTGTAGAGCGTGCCGAGCAGCCGCGAGCGCTGCGGCCCGGCCGACGCCAGGATGGCGCACGTGACGGCCTTGTCCAGCAGCGCGAGCAGGTCGTCCGGGTCCACCTGGTCCGGCTTGGACTGCGAGAACTCGTAGTAGCGCAGCGCGGCGTCCAGGAACTTGCGCTTGGCGTCCAGGATGCGCGCGTACGAGACCTGGTAGCGCAGCTTGAGCGCCCAGTCGTCTACGTTGTGGATACAGCGCGAGGCGCGGTTGATAAAGTTCTCGGCGTCGATCGTCTCGTCCTCTTGCAGGTACAGCTCGGCGATCTTGACGTACTTCTCGGCCTTCTCGCCGTCCGAGTACTGCCGCGCCGAGCTCTCGAGGTTGATGGCCGCCAGCGCCTTGGCCGCCTCGATGTACTCCTCCTCCTCCATGTACATGGCGGCCAGCGCCTCGCGGAAGAGCACGTCGGGCTCCTCGAACGACAGGATGCGCGGCTTGAGCTTGCCCAGGCAGAAGCCCAGGAACCGCATCTTCCACGGGTGCTCGTCCGGGTCCACGTCCGCCAGCGCCGTCGCCAGGTGCGTCATCAGCTGCACGCGGCCGCCCGTTAGCACGCGCAGAGATCCAGAGGGCGGCGGTCCATCGGCGCTAGGCTACGCACCGCGCGCGAGATGACCAGCTGCACGCTCTCGTCCAGCACTAGAGCACACGACGGGCGACTGTTAGAACCTCCGCGACCTTGGAAGGGGAGTGTTCCGCAGCGTACGGTGCGTCACGACGGCTTCCAGGCGCTGCGCGTCGTGCAGACTCGCGTCCATCAGCTCCTACAGCGGTCGCCAGTCAGTTTCTCTCGCGCGGTTCCGGTCCGCATCGAGCGAGCGCCGCGCCACCTTGTAGCCCGCCGCCTTCTCCTTCGGGTCCGCCATCTGCGCGATCTGCTCCCCCGCCGAGCGCACAGACACGCAGAGAGCGGCATCATGAGCGCCTGAAGCTGGTGTTCATGCACGCGCAATACAAACATAAAGTACAGAGCGAGACGCACGCGCTGCAGCTCCGCGTCCACCGCCATCGCCATCGTCCTCCGCCGGCGGCTTCTTCCCGATCCGATCTCTGCACAAAAGAAATAAAAGCACGTTGATTAGCTCAAAATTTGGTTGGTGGCACAACTGCCTTGACTTAATAAGTTACTCGTTTGAGGCACCGACCGAGCACGATTCGGTACGAAAGTTACGCGTATCTTCCATTTCTTTTCAGTTTTCGGTGATTCCTTAAATTTTTTTGCACATTTTTTTTTCATTCAGAATCGGCCTAATGCCTCTTGGGCGACAAGGTAATAGCTTACGGAATCGGAGGCGTTGATTGGCTGAAAAAATATCTTCGCGAAAATATTTCCATCAGCAAAGAATTTCGTCGCCGTAAAAAACCGTTTGGGCGACGGCGACGGTAGTTTACCGAGAGACAACGCCCAGACGATGTATAACGCCTTGCATAACCTGAAATCTTTCCGAGTAACTTTGTACCCCCTGTTACTGTCACTCTTCTGGAACAATGAACTGATTTCACACTTGACCTTTGACGTTTCTAGTGCTGCGCGTCAAAGTCCGACTCGTTCTGGTACGCGTCGGAGCAGTACGGGAACGTGACCGCGCTGTCGGCCGGCTTGAGCAGGTTCTTGCCGGCGTAGATCATGACGTAGACGCCCACGGCCGCGCAGATGACGATGATGGTCAGCGCCAGGCCGCGCTCCCAGAGCGGCAGCTTCCGCCAGAGCACCTTGAGGTAGAGCACCAGCGGCACGATGAGGCAGCCCACGGTGATGAAGGTGGCGCCCGTGAAGTCCACGAGGTCCAGGAAGTGGTCGCGCAGGGCGATCGAGACCGCTGCCAGCACCAGTCGCTCCGCCATGTAGAACGCTGGCTGCAGCAATGTCGAGAAGGCGATGGTGATGTGCATCTGCATGAAGAGGTAGGCCATGATCACCGCGCCGCGCGCCGCGGTGAACTCGAGAGTCGACGCGGCCAGCGGGTCGCTGGGCGACGCGATCGAGAAGAGGATATTGCCGGAGAGCTGACACCCTCCAGCCACGTACCCCGTGACCGCAAGCGCCAAGAAGAAGCCGGACACGAGCAGGAGGCTGAGGAGGATCACGCGAGGCATGCGACTCGGCTCCGAGTGCTGTCGCTGGAGGTCCGGCACCACGATCGCGGCAGCGTATGCGAGCGCCAGGTTGCCGAAGCTCATGAGGACTTGGTGCGCGGAGACGTCTGGCGCTGGGGCCGCGAGGTGTTCGCGCATCTCGTAGTTCAGCGTGGCGCCATCAACTGGCCGGCGGTGTAGTCTCCAGTGCAAGAGCACGCACCTGCAGCCCTTGGAAAGCCCTCGGCGAGGCGCGCACGAGTGCTAGAGCACCTTGCAAGCGGACGAGGCACAGACGTCCAGCCCTCCATGCATGCGCGGGCACCTATCGTCATTCGAATCTGATCCTAGCTCATCGCCTGATTCTGATTACTGCCGAGTGGTGGCAGCCCGCGCGCTGACGCACTTGACCCGGTTGAAGTTGAAGCGGCGACGCTGTGTCTGCGCTGCAGCTCGGGCTCGGCGCCTCCTCCTGCTGCTCCTCTGGCTGGTTTTGTCTTGCGCTTTGTATGTGGTGGCGTGGCGATTGGCGCGCCGTTCATGCTGTTGTTGTTGTTGTTGCTGCTGCTGCTGGCCTGGAGCTGCGCCTGTAGCTGCACGTGCGGCTTGAGCACCTGCAGCACGCCGACGTTGGGTGCGCGCGCGAATGTCTTGTTGTACGTCTCTTCGCGGTTGAGCATCTCGCGCTTGAAGTACGCCATCTCGTCCAGCGTGCGCTTGACCAGCGCGTCGCGCTCGGCCACGGCGCGCGCCAGCTCGGCGATGCGTGCCACGTCCTCCTCGCGGCTCTCGCGCCGCAAGTACCGGTCCTCCCAGGCCTGCACCGCTGCCGCCAACGCCACGCACTTGTCCGTCATGACGCACCGCGTCTCCTCAAACTCGTCGCTCAACAACTTGGTCTCGGCCAGGTTCTCCTCCAGCAGCTTGTCCATGTCGCGCTTGGCCGCGCGCTTGAGCGTCTCCATCTCATTGCGCGCTGCCGCCTCGAGCGCCGCCACCCGCTCGTCAGTCTCTCGTGTCTTGGCGTCCATAACACCGTACATGCGCTTGACCTCGCGCTGGGCGAGCGTCAGGTCCGAGCTCACGCGCGCAAGCGTCGCGGTCGACTCCTCCAGCCGCGTGGTGACCGCGCCGACCTCCAAAGCGTGCTCGCCTTGCAGCTTATCCAGTGCCTTGCGTCGCTCTCGCTCCTTCTCGGCGTTTAGATCGCTCTTCTGCTTGGCAAACTCTGCGCGCGCAGCTAGGAGCGCCGCGTTCTTGTCGCCCTCGAGCGACGCGCGCAGCTCGCGCAGTCGCGACTCGTGATCGCCTCGCAGCGCCTCGAGGTCTCGCGCGTGCTTGTTCGTCAGGTCGACGCGCTCGCGGGTGGCTTCCTCTTGCAGATGGTCGAGCAGTCGCTGTGCCTCGGCTCTCATATGCTCCTCCTGCGTCTTGAGCGCGTCATTGTGGCGCGCATTGGCCTCGGACATCTCTCTCACAGCTCGTTGGCTTAGCGAGGAGTGCTCGGCCTCCATGCGATGAGCGAAAGCGATGGTCGCGCTGCGGAGTTGCTCGAACGTGAGACCGTTGCGCTCTCGAAGCACGCGAAGCGCCTCGTCAGCTTCCAGTCGCGAGCTCTCGGCGTGCGCTCTTGTCCGGTTCACCTCATCTGCGAGCTGCTCCAGTCGTGCCTCATAGTCCGCTCGCAGATCTCCCACCTGCTGCTCGAGTTGCTCGCGCCACTGCATTTCCAGCGTCTGAACGCTCGCTTCATGCTGCTTTTTCAGCTCTGCCAGCTCCTGTTGCATCTGCTGCTGTGCGTGCGCCTCTCGCTCCACGAGCTGCTTGTTCCCGGCCTCGCGCTGCGACGCGAGCGTGGCTTGGAGTTTGCGCAGCGCCTCGTCGTGCTCGCGCCGCAGCTGTTGCGTGGCTTTCTCGTGAGTCAGTCTGTTGGTCTCGATCGTCGCAGTGAGCTGTTGCTTCAGCACCTGCAGCTGCTTGTCGGTGTCCGCCTTGGCGTCCCGCCGCACGCGCTCGAGCTCGGCCGCCAACTGCTGCGCGTACTTGAGCTCTGCCTCTCGCAGTCGGTCGCTCAGCTCGCGCTGCTTGTCCTTCAACTCGGCGTCATGCTGGGTCTTGAGCGCCGTAAGCTGGACGTTGAGAGTCACGGAAGCGCTCACGCTCGCCGACTCGACTGCCTCGCGCGCCTGGAGTTCTAGCTGCCGCTGCTGCTCGCCCATGGACGCGAGCTGCTGCTGCGTCTTGTTGAGTTCGAGCTCCAGGCAGTGCTTCTCATGCGCGAGCTCCTCTAGCGTCTTCGCCAGTCGGCTCTCGCTCTCAGACAACCGCTGCTTGACGCTCACCAGCTCTGCACTCAGCTCTGAGATCAGCTTGGCTTGCTCCTCAATCTTGCTCCTTGCCTGGTCCGCTGCCACTACTGCAGATTCCTCAAGAGATCGCACGCGCTTGTCGTTGGCAGCTTCGGCGCTCGCAGCCTGATGGTTCACGCGCAGCAGCTCCGCCTTGGCCGCCGCGATCTCTCGCTCCCGCTCCCGCACGGTCTGCTGCAGTTTGGCCTCCGTCTCCGACTCGTTGGCCGCGCGACGGTGAATCTCCTCGCGCGCAACCTCGAGCTGCTTGCTCGCCTCGTCGACCTGCTGCTCCTTGTCCTGCAGCGCGGTCCTCAGCTCGGCGAGCTCGCGCGCGAGTTGGTCGATCTTGTCGGTGCTGAGTGCCAGCAACTCGCGCAGCTTGTCTCCGTTGGCGTCAGCGTCTCGCCTCACGCTCTGCGCCTCCTCTTGCGCGCTGACGAGCTGCAGCTCGAGCACGCGCTTGTCCTTGTCCAGCGCAAGCTTGTCGCGCGTCAGAGCCTCCTTGTCGCGGCGCAGCGCCACCTCGGTGGCTCTCAGCGCCTCACTCTCGGACAGCAAGCCCTCCATCTTGCTCAGTAACTCGCGCGTAGTGGACGCGTGGGCCTCCTGCTCGGCCTTCAAGGCGTTCGACTGCCTGGCCTCAAGCTGCGCGAGCTGCAGCTTGAGCTGCTGCTCCTGCTGCTTCAGACGCTCCTCTTGAGCTCCAAGCTGCTGCTGCAGCTTCTGCCTCTGCTGCTGCTCGGCCTCGATACGCTGCTCCAGCCGCTCAGTCTCCTGTCGGTGGCTTGTGAACATCTCCTCGCGCTTCAGCTGGCTGTCGGCGGCCATTCGCTGCGCCTCCAGCGCGTGCTTCTGCCTCAATGCGAGCGTCTGCGCCTCCCACTCGGCTCGAGCGGTCTCCATCTGCTTCTCCATGCCTCGGACTCGCTGCTCGTCCTGCTCGCTGCCGCTCTGGACCTCGCGCAACCGCCGCTCGAACGCCTCCTTGGCGCTCGACACGCGCATCTCAAGCGCCTCGACCGCCGTCTGAAAGCCGCGCTCGCTCTCATTCAGCCGCGTGAGCAAAGCGTCTGCGCGTCGCTTCTCCGTCTCGCGATGACGGCCAGCAGCCTCAAGCGCTTGCTCCAGCTCGCGCTGCTTGGCCCTCTCCGCCGCGACGGCCCGGCTGCCGTCGTCCTGCAGCTGGCGCAGCTTGGCGGCCGCGTCCGCCGCGAGCCGCTGCGACTCGTCGGTGTGTGCCGCCCGCGCTCGCGCCAGCTCGAGCTGGAAGTCCTCGTTGCGCGTATTGAGGTGGAAGATGACCTTGGTCAGCTGCGCCACCTTCTTGCTCATCTTGAGGTGCAGCTCGGCCGTCAGCGCCGCCGCCGGCAGCGGCCCCGCGTCCGCCATGACTCCGTTGGTGCGTCCCAATGTGTCAGCGCGGCATCCGAAGGTGGCGAGGCTCTCTCTCTCTCTCTCTTGGGCGTTGGTTGTGGCTATTCTTGGCGTCCGAGGCCACCGCGTCGGTCTCGGATCCTCACATGACCCAGCGTCCAACGATGGCGACCCTGCGGCTCGTGCTCGTGCTGCTGCTGGCGGCGGACGCGCAGGCGAGCGTCAACTTCCCTGGCGTCGAGTACAACGCGGCGCTGGGCGGCGCGGCCATGGCCAGCAGCCACTATTCCTTCTCGCCCAACGCGCTGCTGGACACGACGTTCGTGCCCGAGAACGCGGCTGACGGGCTGCCGGACGCCACGAGCTGGTGGGCCGCGGGCAACGCCGGCGAGGACGTCTTCTGGCAGGTCAACCTGTCTTCGCCCGTGCCCCGCGCCGCGCGGGTCGTCGTGCGCTGGCACGGGTTCCTCTCCCCGGCGACCTTCCGCGTGCGCGTGTCGTACAACGGCGAGGTCTTCTCGACCGTGGCGGTCGTGCGCGACCGGCCTCTGGCCTTCGACCGCGTCGACAACGTGACGGACGGACTCGAGGCCGCCAAGGCCTTCCGTTTCCTGCGGATCGCCATGGACGCGCCGAACGTCTGCGCCGACGAGTTCTCGTGCGAGGGCAACGCCACGGCCGGCGGCGTGGCCACCAACGAGCGCGTCATCTACGGCATCCGCGAGCTCGAGCTCTGGGCCAGGGGCAACATGAACGGTAGGACAAGCTGACAGCGGGGAGGAGGACACTGGAGGACTGACGATCAAGGTGTTGGACATTCGCAGGAGCATCGAGAGCGGGACGGACTCACTTGGGCGTCGTCGCTCTCTCGGTGGCGATGGCAGCGTGGTCATTGGCGAGGTGACAGGACCGACGGCGCGGATGCGGAGAGGAAGCGGAAGGGATGGCGCTGTATTGCGTGTGGTGGGTTACGAGTGCGCGCGCGCACGAGAGCCATGGGCGGATTAGGAATAAATCGACTTGGCTTTCTATTGGACACACTCGCGACGACCACACTACGGCACGCACCAGGAACGACAAAGAGACGAGCGCCATCACCAAGGAGAAGCGGCCGGGCGGCGGGCGGTCCAACAGGCAGCCAGCGACAGACGCAGACACGCAGCGAGCCATCGGGCTCAGGCGCCACGCGGGACGCTTCTCTTCTCATGACACGCCACACCGACACGACGGACGCTTGCACATCAAGCACGGGGACCGGCCGGCAGGCTTACAGCGCCGAGTTCTTATCCACCGTGAAGATCTCGCCCTCCGGACGGCCCGACTTGGTCGCCCGCCGGGCCTTGTACACGAACGCGGCGACTCCCACGACGGCGGCCGCAGCCACGGCGGCCGCGATCGCCACCGTGCCCTCCGAGCCCGTCGACGTGCCGCTCGTGCCGTCCTCCTCGTTGGCCGAGTAGCCCACGCCGTTGACCGAGTAGCCGTTGCTCAGCGCCTCGGCGCCCACGGTGCTGCCCGTCGTGCTGCTCGTGGCCGTCGTGCTGCCCGTCGTGTACTCGGTGGCCGCCACCGGCGACAGCGTCAGCGCACCGCCCGACGAGCTCGACTCGGTCTCAGCCTCCGACTCGGCCTTCGTCTCGCTGCTGGCCGTGTCCAGCTCCTCGCTGCAGTCGCTGCTGCCGGTGGACGCCGCCGTCTCGCTGCCGGCAGTGTCGAGCTCCTCGCTGCAGTCGCTGCTGCCGGTCGAGGCCTCGCCGGCCGTGTCCAGCTCCTCGCTGCAGTCGCTGCTGCCGGTGGAGCCGGCGACGTCCAGCTCCTCGCTGCAGTCACTGCCAGCAATGTCGTACTCCTCACTGCAGTCACTGCCGGCGATGTCGTACTCCTCGCTGCAGTCGCTGCCGGCGATGTCGTACTCCTCGCTGCAGTCCTCGGTAGACGAGGACTCGCCAGCCACGTCCGTGTTGGACGACGACGTGGTCGTGGAGGTAGACGTCGAGGTGCTGCCCGTCGTGCCCGACGTGTAGCCAGACGTGTTGCTTGAGTTGTTGCCCGACGTGTTGGACGAGTTGCCCGACGTGTTGGACGTCGTCGTCGACGTGCTCGTGGACGAGTTCGAGTTGCCCGACGAGGTCTTGCCCGAAGAGTTGTTGCCCGAAGACGAGTGGCCCTTGGTCGACGTGGTCGTCGTCGTCGTCGTCGTCGTCGTCGTGGACGACCCGTTGCTGGTCGACGACTTGGACGAGTTGGACGTGCTCGAGCTCGACTTGGACGAGTTGGACGTGCTCGAGTTCGACTTTGAAGAGTTGGACGTGCTCGAGTTGGACGTGCTCGAGTTACCCGACGAGGTGTTGCCCGAAGACGTGTTGCCCGATGAAGTGTTGCCCGAGGTGCCCGACGAGTTACCCGACGTGTTGGTGGTCGTGGACGTGGACGTGGACGTGCTGGACGAGCTGGCGTCCGCCTCGTTACCCGTTTCCGACGACGAGGTGGTGGTGCCCGAGGAGCCCGAGGTCGTCGAGCCCGTGGTCGTGGTGCTCGTGGACGTGGACGTGGACGTGGAGGTCGAGCCGCCGGACGTGTTGCTGTCCGTGGCGCTGTCGACGTCGCTGCCGGCGATATCGTACTCCTCGCTGCAGTCACTGCCAGCAATGTCGTACTCCTCACTGCAATCGCTGCCGGCGATGTCGTACTCCTCACTGCAGTCGCTACCCGCGATGTCGTACTCCTCGCTGCAGTCGTCGCTGCCGGCCGTGTCCAGCTCCTCGCTGCAATCGCTGCCCGAAGCAGTGGACGCCTCGCCGGCCGTGTCGAGCTCCTCGCTGCAGTCGCTGCTGCCGGTCGAGGCCTCGCCCGCCGTGTCGAGCTCCTCGCTGCAGTCGCTGCTGCCGGTGGAGCCAGCCGTGTCGAGTTCCTCGCTGCAGTCGCTGGCGCTGGCCGCGATGCTGCCGGCCGTGTCCAGCTCCTGGCTGCAGTCGCTCCCGCTGCCTGAGAGGCTGACGCCGTCCGCCGCGGCGGTCACCGTGCCCTCGACCGAGCTGTCGGCCGAGACGCTCGTGAAGTCGTAGGCGTTGACGTGCGCGGCGCACACGACGGCCGCCACGATGAGCGTCTTGGCGAGCTTCATGCTGCTGAGATCAGTCAAGCGAGTCGCCTGGCCACTGCTGCGTCCCTCCTAGTGATCGATCGGTCGCTCCGTGCGCTGGACCGACGCGAGGCAAGTTCGAGAATGGCCGGCCTCCCCATCAGGTCGGCGCTGCCTCCTCCTCTCCGCTCGCCCAGCGCTTCCGAGACGCCTACCCGCTCCACACTTGGACTTTGTATGCCAAGCCGCGCACGCCATACTGGGCGCCAGTCAAAGAGAGTCAGCGGGCACGCCCGCGAGGCGTTTCATATGGAATCGCGGCGCCGACAGCTGGTTCCCCCGAAACCCGCGCGCACGGAAACAGGTATACGCGACATCCGGACGCAAGTCAGAACGACAGGGAATTTGTATGCGGGAGCAGGATGTCGGTCCGGATAACCGCGGTGGTGTGCTCGCGCGGCCAGCTGGCGGGGCGGAATGCCGGGCCGGTAGAAGCGACCGAGGCCACCTGCTCAGGCTGAAGCGCTGGACACTCCCGACGCTTTCTCCTCCTCGCCGCGGTTTGTGCCCGCGTAGAGACAAAGCCACACAAACCGCCGGATGTCATGCTCCACGCGGTGTTGAGGCAGCGCGGACAAGGCCGGGCCGCGCTCGCTTTGATCAAGAGAAAGAACCAGCAGGTCACGCGGAAGAGGAGCGGGCGGACGGGAGCGGCGCGCGGACTTGCCGAGGCCCAGCCAGCGAGTGAAAGGCGAGACGGCAGGGATATGCTGTTCGAGGGGTTTAGCGCTTGGCACGGCAGAGGCAGACGGTGCCTCCGCGATCAAGAAGCGACTCCAACAACTGGAGTCCAGCGGCTGGCCGTTGATTCTCCACCCACCCGTCGTGGCGGACGGACGGACGGACGTATCATGTGTGCGCCGAGCATCAACTGACTGCCGCCGAAAGAGCCGTCAGCGTCCGAGCGGTGGCTGTCAGCAAGTCAACGTGCGTGCGAGTGGGTGTTCGCTTCATGGTGCCGGACCGAATCAGACGGACTCGATCGGACGCAGGCGTTAAAAAGCATGCGTGCGGCGACATGACCGCGCGCGACGTGTATGAGCAAAGCACCAAGCCGGATAAGACCCAATGTGTCGAGCAAATAAGCCGCTCCGTACCGTAGACGACGGGTCCGCAGCTGTTTTCCGCGCCGCTGCCCGCCACAAAGTCCAGTCAAGCGCGCAACCACTCCCAATCATGCCGTTCGGCAGGTTCATGCGCTCTCCTAGTCGCCTGCGACTTGTGCGGCCATCGTCGATAGTGACGGCACCTCCAATGCGATCTACATGGAGAAGCGGGAGCGTTCCCAACTCGGCCCTGTTCGTCGCGCGGTGCCCTCGCGATCCTCCGCCGGCCGGCCGTCTCACGCCGAGGAACCCGTCGGCACGCTCGCCTCCATTGCCAAGCCGCTGTATCGGATATGTCGCCAGGCCGTCGGCCAGCGTCCGAACATTGGACGTCGTCGTATCCACACGCGCTCCGCTGGAAATGCGCGCGCGACAGCAACACGCTCGGGCCTCAAAGACGGCGACAAGGCGTGCTCTTGTGCCCTATCAAGGCTCTCCTGGCTGAGTTGCACGCGATTCATCCGTCTGTCCGTCTGTTGCCTGTTCGTGGCCGGCAGGCAGGCAAGCCCCGCCGTGTCCAACTCGCCGCTTGGCGGCCGGATGCCGACGCGGAACGCGCGAGCGCATGCCGGCGCGATCGGAGCCGCCTGCTTCCGCGTGAGGATCCGAGCCGATCGAGCGGCTGGACCACCAGCAGGGCAGGGCCGGGGCGCTTCCCGCCGCAGCCAAGAGCCCGGCGGCATCCTCCACCATTGTGGAGCACGAAGCGTTGAACACATGGGGGCAGCCGCAAAGGCGGGGCTGCCGTCAACGCGGAGGCGCATCGCCGGAGCGGCCGCCACGATCGGTCGGCGGGCGATTAAAGATGGGTTCTCCGCGCTGGGAGTCCCAGTGGGAGAGTCCGGGCGGTGGGTGGTCTCTGGATGCGTCCACCGGACTGGAGACGCATGCACAGGAGACGGCATGGCGGTGGCTCGCTCGATCACGGAGCCGCAAGCTCGCAGGTCTCACGTTGGCGTTGCAGCCCGCATTTGGGCCAGGAATAGCCGCCGCGCCACAAATGCCCCGTCGTTATGCTCGTCCAAAGAAAGCAGCTACAGCCATTGTCCTCCCCTTTCGTTTCTCATTGCCCGACGATGGCTCGCCATGGCTCGTACGACCACATGATGGCGGAGCTCCAGCTCGCTGATGCCCATGAGGACGCCCACGCCACAGGTAAACGCTCCGGCAGTCGACAACTCTCACGCAAGTCCGCCAAGCCGTCGAGCTCGGACGAGGACGAGCGCGGCCAGCGAGCGCCGCGGCGCGGCAGCAGCCGCAGCAACAACTCGGAGGCCGACGCCGGCAAGGCGGACAGCGCGTTCTCCGCGTCCGACCAGTCAGACGACAGCCGCGAAGGTGATACACACCTCCTCATGTCATCGAGCTGTGATGCAACAGCTCCCAGTCCTGATCGCTTCCTTGTGCGAAGCTCGCGTCCGAGGCGTGCGGACGGAGCACTTCCGAGCTCAGGACAGCGTGGAATCCATCGGAGCGCCCGTGGCTGGCGGGTCACCGGCGGCCGAGTACCGAATGGAGATCTCCGCGCTGCGATCATTCCTCACTCGGGCCCCGAACAGTGGCGTGGCTCCGATCCGGGTACTTGTCTCGCCATGGTGATGACTTGGAGGTTGGCTGCCGGCCTCATGCGTGCGATGGTTGCTTGCCCCCCCCTCCCCCCCAGTGCTTCGTGGAGCGCGACCGGCAGGGCATGAACCGCCTGCACCCCGTGTATCGACTCTTCCTGTCGGACGGCAAGCAGTTCCTGCTGTGCGCGCAGAAGCGAGCGAGCAGCAAGACGGCCAACTACCTGCTCACGATGGAGAAGCACCCGTCCGCCAGCCGCCGAGACGCGCTCATCGTGGGCAAACTGCGCAGCAACTGGGTGAGCTTGCGTCCGATGTGTTGCGGAGCATTGGAGACATCACTGACAAGGATGATGGTGTCCGTGGCGCAGACCGGGTCCGAGTACGTGGTGTACGACGACGGGCTGAGCCCGAGCAAGACGGCGCTCGAGACCAACGTGCGCTGCGTGCTGGGCGTCGTCGAGTTCTCCTACGACGAAACAGGGCCCGGGAGGCTCACGGTGCGCGTCCCACGCATCCAGGCGAGTGGGTCGCCCAACAAGTGCCGCGACCGAAACGTCCTTGGCCCCAGCGGCAGCTCGAGAGGTGGCGGCGGCAGTGCCGCCTCGAGTGCCATGGGAGGCGTGCTGGAGGCCGCCAACTCGCTGCTCTTGCGCAACAAGCAGCCGCACTTTGACGCCAAGACTGGTGGCCACGTGCTCGACTTTGGCGGGCGCGTAACCATGCCGTCCGTCAAGAACTTCCAGCTGCAGTGCAATGTACGCGCTCGGCGTCTGAGAACATGCGAGAAGCTCGAACTGACGGCGGGATCATGTAGGACGACGCGGAGACGGTGCTGCAGTTCGGCCGCGTCTCGTGTCAGCCGCGCTCGCAGTGCAAGTGCCACAAGAACACCTTCAACATGGACGTCCAGGTCGGTCGCCTGGCTGCAATCGAGGTTTGAATTGAACACGGCGAGCTAACAAATCACCGCTGGTGTCGTCAGCACCCGATCAACCCGCTGCAGGCATTTGCCATCTGCCTCGCGACGCTCGACACCAAGTTCACGGACAGCAAGCTGTACGACAGCGTCTCCAAGCTCATGGCCAAGAAGCTCTACTGATATTCCAGGCAACGAATACAGACAACGTGCAGGTTTATAGCGTCGTGTGCAAATCGAGTTCCATTGACTCAGCAGCCCCCGACCACGTCACCAGCACGCAGGCTGCAGCAGCGGTCACCACGCTCGTTCGGTGCTTCATCTCCTCCGGCGTCGCTGGTCGCCGTTCGAGTAGTTCCTGCTGTTGCCGTTGCCGTTGGACTGTCGATACGTCGGCAGAGGCTTGTCGAGCTCCGCGTAGCCCGCGCTCTTGTTGTTGCTGTTGTTGCCTCTGCGGGAGTTGCCACCAGTATTATGACCGCCTGGCACGTGGTAGTACCCGTCGTCGACTTCGTCGTCGTCGTCCGCGTAGAAGTACATGCGGTCGCCTTCGTCGACGTCCCGTCCGCGCTTGCGACCACTTAGACGCGAGTTGCTGCCGCTGCTGCTGCCATTGCTAGTGCACTCGTTGGCAAAGTGCCCTCTCCTGCCGCACTTGAAGCAATTGCCAGCGCTGTAGCCCCCGCCACCGCGCTCGGCCGTGCACTGGGCGGCCATGTGTCCATACTCCTGACACCGGAAGCACTTGGTCGCCATGCGCGTCGCCTGTCTCGAGAACGGAGTCGGGTCCGGCTCCACGTAGTCGCGGCATTGCTGCAATCACATCAGCACAGTGGTGAGCACGTTGGCCCTGTGGAGGGGAGTCGTTGGGTGGAAACGTACTCGGAGGGCGTGGTTGCCGCCGCAGTGCGGGCAGTAGACGCGCCGGTCGGCGGGGGCAGGCACAGGGACGCAGTGCAAGTGGCCCGACTCGGTGCAGACCATGCAGCTCACGTCCTTGAGCGCCTTGGCGCTCGCGTTCGGGCACCGGTCGTCTGCATGCCCCACGCGGCCGCAGACCTCGCAGTTCTGCAGCGTGAGTCGGCGGTTCGAGCAGTCCTGCGAGTCATGAAGTAGAGCACATCAGTGACCCTAGTTGAGGTGGCAGCATCCTGTCAGTACACACCCAAACTTCGTGGCCGAGCTGCAGGCACGAGGAGCATGGAAGGTGCGGGCACTCGAACGACGAGTGTCCGCGCAAGGCGCAGTAGTAGCACGGCTTGAACACCTGCGCAGGGTCCAGCAAAGTCCGTCAGTCGCGCAATGACCGCACCAGCCGCGAGAGTCCGACGCGTACCTTGTCGTTGACGCACTGGCTCGACATGTGCCCGACCTGGCCGCAGTTGAAGCACTTGGTGGCCAGGTCCGTGACGAAGTAGCGGTTGTCCGGCCGCTTGCGCGCCGGGCGTGCCGGCTTGTCCGCCTTCTCCTTCCTGTCCTTGTCGCGCGCCTCGGCCTCCTCGTTCGAGCCCGACGCAAACAGCGGCACGCCGACCTGCGGCCCGCCGTCTGCGCCGTCGCTGTCGCTGTCGTTGCTCTCGTCCAGCTTGATCTCCTTCTCGACGACCACGTCGCCCGCGGCGCCGCGGAAGCGCGAGCCAAAGTCGCTGAGGATGAAGTCGTTGAGCGGCTCCAGCGGCGGGTCCTCGACGATCTCGGGCAGTTTGCGCTCGCCGGGCGCCGCGAAGAAGCGCGCGCGCGCCCAGCTCGAGATCTTGACGGCCGGCGCCGCCTTCTCCTTCTTCTCCTCCTCCTCCTTCTGCTGCTCGTCCTCGTCGTCGCTGTCCTCGATCGTGATGACCACGGGCTCGCCCAGGTCCTCGTCCGCCTCCGACGCGTCCGAGTCCAAGCGCGAGCGCATTGCGTCGCGCGTGGGCCGGGCGGCGGGCGACCGGCGGCGGTGCGCGCGCGGGTCCGACGGGTCCATCACGTGCAGCTCGTCCTCGCTGTCGCTGCCGCTGGCGGCCGACGCGCCGCTACGGTCCGCGTCCGA
This sequence comes from Phytopythium delawarense, assembly GCA_023338175.1. Taxonomy (NCBI): domain Eukaryota; phylum Oomycota; class Peronosporomycetes; order Pythiales; family Pythiaceae; genus Phytopythium; species Phytopythium delawarense. Next base: position 2,931 of record JAADYF010000097.1, on the reverse strand, counting down.
ATCCTGCTCAAAGCGTCCCATGTCGTCCGCAGCAGGCAGGCGGCAGGCGGCGGGCGGCGACAGGGAGGGAAGCAGGGACGCGGGGAAGGAGGCGTCCGTCCGCTCGTGTCGCTTGCTTCTGCCGCGCTTGGTCGTGTTGCTCGAGGACTGGCACCAGTGGTTCCAGGCCAAACGGTCAGTTCTTGGATAGAGAGGTCTCTGTATCGGAGCAATATCCTGTACAGCGGAATCTTGGGGGTGGGGAGGCATCTCTCTGTACAAGAGCGCGCCATTGACCAAGTGGACCGACAGCGACGACACCAAGTGCACCATCATGGCGTCGATCGACGAGCCGCTGGACCTGATCAAGCTGAGCCTCGGGGAGAAGATCTATGTCAAGTGCCGCGGCGAGCGCGAGCTGCGCGGCGTGCTGCACGCGTACGACCAGCACCTGAACATGGTGCTGGGCGACGTGGAGGAGACCATCACGGCGCAGGAGCTGGACCAGGAGACGTTCGAGGAGATCATCAAGCAGTCCAAGCGCGCCATCGAGATGCTCTTCGTGCGCGGGGACGTCGTCATCCTCATCGCGCCGCCCCTGCGTACCGCCTAGTATACAGTCGCGCAGTCACGGAGGAGCCCCGGAGGCCCGAGGGGGGACGTGGAGACGAGTAACGGTGGCCAGGGAATAGCGACTGCCTGCCTTAGCTCGATCGATGACTCTCAGCGCTCCTCTAGACCCTCTACGCCCGCCCACGCACGCTCGAACGCGTCAATAGTGTCCGCCACGCCCTGGGCCTCCTGCTGTCGCTCGCGCTCGCGCCTCGCCTGCGTCCTGCGCTGGAGATCGGCCTCCTGGCGGGAGGGTCCGGCCCGCGGCGCCGTCTGGTGCTGCCAGTCCGACACGTGCGGGCCGACCGACGACAACGAGGCCGGCGGCGACCTGCTCTTCTTCCCGCTGGCCGACGCCGCTGTCGACGAGCCCGTGCGCCTTGAACCGGCGCTGCTGCTCCGCGACGACGGCGTCTGCGTCCCCGTCCGGTGGCTGCAGCTGGCTGGTGGATCGCTCGTCCACGCCTCTCGCCGACTCGGCTTGTCTGGGTTGTCGGAGACCCACTTGTGCTCGGCTCGTAGCTGAGTCTCACGGGCTACCACCGCCTCGCGCACCGCCGCCCGCTCGCGGTCGATCTCCTCGCGCAGCTTGCTGCGTATCCGGGCGTCGTAGACAAAGTCCACGGGCTGGGAAGCGGGAGCGGGAGGCGTCGAGCGGCTGGTCTTCGTCGATGCCCTAGCGCCAGACGCGCCGCCTGGCCGCTTGGCGCTCCCATTGATCGATGACGAAGCAGTTGGTCCGGTTGGACGCTTGCTGTAGACGTGGCTAGGAGCGCTCGACTTGTCCGCGTGTCCTTGATGCTTTGGCCGCGTCTTGGCGCTGCGACTGCTGCGTGACGGCGCCACGAACTTGTCGGGGATGTCCACACTCTCTCCTAGAGCGTTGTGGCCGAAGTCACTCGGGACTTCGTCCGCTTCACCTCGATGCGCGTTGGATGCTGCAATATATGACGACGAACTCGTTGTTAGAGTGCCGAATGGGAGGAATAGTCGGTCGACTCTGCTTGCCGTTGCCAGGCTCTCCTCGGAGCAAGTCGCGGAATGCCCAGCCCATCATCTGGTCGAAGCGGTCGAGATCTACGGCGTCAGATATGACAACACCGTCAATTCCGCCACGACTTGCGAGGAAAAGGTGAAGTGCCCTATTACCTCGCCGACATCGCTCGTCGTTGTTGAGCGACGCGACTGAGGGCATTGGGCGTAGGCAGTAGCGGCGCCTCCGCCACTGATCGAAGGTGCTCTCGCCTCGATATGTAGATGCCAGCCGACACAACGACGTTCAAAGCCAACAGCGAGAGCATTCACTGCCCTTCACACATCCCACGACCGCTATTCTTGGAGAGGGTTCATCAGGAAGCTGTGTCAATCGAACTTCAAGCTCTGAGCTTGCAGGTGAGACCATTGTGCGAGATGTTCGGCCAAAGACTGTCGTGAATACCATGACGCAAGCCACTTGTGTCGTGCGGTAGTCGCAACTCGTGAACAAATTCAACGCGATCCGGGTGAAGGTGAGTTCATGATGCTCTCCTGGAGCGCTAGCGTGTATTAGTATCTTATGAGGCTGTAATCAAGCGCCTCAACAACGGATATCGCACGCCGAGATGTGCCAGAAGGGAACGGAGAGGAGACGCAGGTCGTCCACGCGCCACAGCTCCGGGAACTCGCTCTCCATCTCTTTCCCTGCAAGCCCGTCGCTCGCCTTCAATCGCCAGACCATGACGCGGTGGTTCCACAAGTGATACATGCTCCTCAGAGGCGCCATGAGAGTGAAGATGTCCCAATCCGCGAACTGGATCAGGAACTTGTCGCCATACACAACGTAGCCCAGTCGTAGGAGATGGTACCCGTTCAGAACTGCGTCTAGATCGATATCATCCTTGTGCTCTTCCGTCTTGGTCCCAGTCTTAAACGGCACAACCGCAGCTCGGAGACGAGACACCCGATGATCAATGCCAGCGAACGCATAGTCATGAGAACTCGTTAACCCACCGACGTGTTGAGCGCGAAGAGCGAGTGCCTTTTCAACTCCTTGGAGTGTTGTGGACTGGTCGTGTAGCACGGGCAGTGGTCGCGCGAGTAAAAGTGGCAGCAAGTTGACGCCCAGGATTGCTAGCTTAGTGATGAACAGCTCCCGAATGTTGCCGTTGACTCGCAAAGCCAAATCGGACGAAAAGTAATCGACCAGCTTCAGCTTCGACACTTCGTCAGAGAAAACCTGCGTCGCGATGCGTCCGTCGACGCCCGTGAGCAGGCCCGACTCAGCCAGGCTCTGGCGGAAGTAGTGCAGCAGACACAACGTAATGATGCTCGGCGCGAAGAAAACATCACTCATGCGACGAC